>JAJKFI010000057.1:6483684-6524799 GCA_029204185.1 Lerista edwardsae | reverse complement strand
GAGAGAGAGAGAGAGAGAGAGAGAGAGAGAGAGAGAGAGAGAGAGAGTTTTCTATGACCCTCAGATAAGTTGGGTTAAAACCTGACTTTTAAAACCTGATTTTACCCTTCCATGTTTCTCCCATGCTGAGAAGGTCAGAAGCCAATCGCTGCAGCAAGGGAAGAGTGAGGAAAATGGTGCTTGTGAAGGGGGCATAAAACACCCACCCAAACAATGACAGAAGACAGATAGCGTTGCATTGGTGGAGGCGGAGGATGTGTGTGCCCTCTCATTTTGTTCCCAGCCGTATCTCCGCAGTGGCCAAGTTATGATTGACCCCAACTCCTCAGTGGCCTTTTTTTGGGGTGGGCACCCCCACCCGTCCTCACGATCTCTGAGGCAGCCACGTAATCCATAAAGATGGCAGCATTTGGGGATACCTGTGCTGAGCGAGATGCACAAGTGGCTACGGTGAGAACAGGACAACATTGTCTGCACAGCCATACAAGACCCAGGAATGGGATTCAGCCCCTTGGCCCTGCCTGCCCCCTCCAAGGTGGGGGAGAGGGGCCTCCGCCTCAAAGGAGTGAGAAGAGAGGCACAGGGCTCAGTCGGGGGTCAGAGTGGGCCGCAGGCAGACCTCCTCCTCCTCCTCCTCCTCCTCCTCCTCCTACTACTACTACTACTACTACTACTACTACTACTACTATTATTATTATTATTATTTATTGGATTTATATCCCGCCTTTCTGCCCGAAGGCACCCAAGGCGGCATTACAACACAAGACATAATAAAATACAGAATTTAACATTAAAAAACAATTTAAAAACAATATTAAAACAATACAATTTAAAATTTAAAAAACAACAAGCCCCGTGGATCATAAGATATAATCGAGCCTGGGTGTCTGCCCCGGGGTCACTCTGAGGCAGCCCTGGGAGAGGGGGAGCCCTCTTGCTCGGCCCACTGAAACCAGGAGCCAGTTTTGCAGCAGGAGTGAGACGAATCTTCCAGTTCACAGTTTGGCTGCTGAGTCCCCCTCAGTGGAAAAGATGGCCGGCCCCGAGGGTGGGGCGGGGGGAGATTCACAGGATGCCTCTGCTGTGTCCTGCACTGAGAGTCCTGCAGGGACGGTCATTTCAGCCGTGCAATGGCAACTTTGGTGTTTTATTTCAGGAGTTGTTTCCTTATCACAATGGTGAAATTCTTCAGATCAGTCCTCAGTCACTCATAAAATGTTAATAATGCTAACTCTGGCTGAAGAAACAACCAAGACAAAAAAGTGATGTGTTAGCATTAATGATTTGGGCCTTGATTACTGAAACAGAAAATTCATTTTGTAGGAGAAAGTCATTTGTTCCTCGTGTGTGTGTGCGTGCGCGCGCGTGTTGCTGTAAGGTACATATTTTGCTGAGAGCAGAACCATGTGTTTTTTAATATGCTGAGATCAGCAAGTGTTTTAAAATTCTAATAATTGTAGAAGCACGACCATGGAAATTCACTCCTCACTAACCTGCAGACTGAAAATTAATGAACTGTACTAAAACAGAGGTTGTATTGTCCTGAATGTTTTAAAGAGATTGTAAAACTGTAAAACATAAATAGAATTACTCCACTAGGACAGTGATATAGAAAATCCTAACTTAAATACAGGAGAGGTCGCATGTGCAAAATGCGCAAGCTCTGCTTGTTTGTTACATCGCCTGGTTTTTGCAGGAGTCACTTGGCAGGCAGCATCACGTTATTCCCTGGGCACAGACGCTTGGCGTCCACCCCTCAGGTGAAGAAGGAGTAGACCAATACGTGGCGAGGAGGCCTGCGTGGCAGCTGGCCCCAAGGGCTCCGTGGTCCCTGGAAGTACAGTCTTGAGCCACTGGTGACACAAGCAGCAAGAGCCATTTAATTCATGGCCTTCACGCCCTGGTGTGGAACTCCCAGAGGTTTGTGGCCCACTTGTGGCAAAGAGAATCACAAAATGAAGGTGAGGCAGAGGCAGATTCAGGCGCAACTCCTGGTGCAGCCCCGTCCCCCAGTCGCGCCAGTGGGGGATGCGCTCCGCTGTCGTAAGGCCCTCTGGGACTACCGTGAGGCAGGCAGGTCGGAGCCTTCCTGGGCTCATCAGCACCACGGAGGATGCGCGCTGGAGCGGGTCTGCTGCGGAGGAGTGCAGGGGTGGGGGAGGGCAGGGGACAAGCAGATGTGGGCAAGGAGGCAGGTGGGATGGGCAGCGCCAGCGCACTCTGCATCCAAGACCCCCGCCAGGACCCAACCCACCGACATGGGGCAACGCAGACGTGCACCAGCCTGTGCAGATCCGCGTTGCCTCCCTGCAGCTGCCTGGGGCTTCCCTGGGACAAGAGGAGAAATGCTGCCTTACCCCGAGGAGACCTCCAGAGCCGCAATTCCCCTGCAGGTGCCGCAGAAGCCCTGCTTGCATTGTGTTGTCATGGGGGGGGGGGGAGTTAGGCAGTGCTGGGTGGACATCCTGGAGGCCGGGCAGGCATTTTTCAGGTATGCTGAAGCCGTTGCCCCTCTGAGCAGGACGTGGACCTCGATGGCCTCCGTCTCCGGGACGCTCTTGACGCAGGGGAGCACTGAGCAGTGTCCGGCCTTCCCATCTGCAGCCCACGTGGCCCAGTCCAGCCCGCACTTCCTTCCGCTGATAGGCCAGGTCATGATGGAAGGTGCAACTCGGGAGTCTTTCCTTTCCTCCCACCTCACCACCCTCAGCAGGCGGCAGCAGGGAAGTCTGCCTGGCCAGGAAATTGCTTGCATGTTGTTTTTTCTTTAAAAAAAAACCCTGTTGTAAACCCTCACCCCAAACAGTGCCCTCCCCCCTGCTCCGATGTGTGCCAAGCAGCCTGGCTGGACATCTGTCAGGAACGTCCCGTCACTGTCTGCGGAAGTTCCCGTTGCCTTGGGAACAATGACAAAACATAGCAAGCCGTTACTTGGGCAGTTCCAGCTCTGACCATGGTCAAGCAGTGGAACTTTAGCAGCCACATAGAATTGCCCTAACTGGAGAGACCGAGATTTTATCTGAGGCTTTATGACTGGCTTAGAGGTGTGATCGTTGCGTCTCATTGCGCTGGTCGGCGGCTCTGTAAATGAAGCTCCTGGCCCCGCCTGCTCCTTCCCCAGCGCCTCAGTCGGGAGGCCTGCTGTGGCCCTCAGCTGCTGGCTGCGTGGCCTCCGGTCCCTTCAGGCTCCCCCCCCCAACCCTGGAAAGGTCTGCTGT
This sequence comes from Lerista edwardsae, assembly GCA_029204185.1. Classification (NCBI taxonomy): domain Eukaryota; kingdom Metazoa; phylum Chordata; class Lepidosauria; order Squamata; family Scincidae; genus Lerista; species Lerista edwardsae. The sequence continues at coordinate 6,521,581 of JAJKFI010000057.1, read as the reverse complement.
GCTGCAGAATGGATGGCCCCACCCTCAGCGGGACAAGTGGATTCCACTGCAGTCAGTGCCTGCAGTCAGTGCCTGCAAGGGGACAAACGTTTCTCATCACACTCTGACTCTGAAGTGGGGGCTGACTGTGTTCGTCGACTGTACGGAAACAGCTGAGTCCTGTAACACCGGAATGGTGACATGTCCTGCCACTGCGGTAGCCTTCAGGAAAACAGCATTACCCAGGAGCCACTTCCTGCTGCAAATTGGGGGGGGGCAAGAGGAGGGGTCAGAGAGGATTAGATGTCTGTTCTTCCAACAGCCAGAGCACCAGCATCACTCCACCCTGACAGGAAAGGAATGGGAGGAGTCTAGAGGAGATGGGGGAGGGCACACTGGGAAGTACACAGGAGGGTACACAGATTTTACATTTGAGCTGGAGCAAGATGTCCAATCCGCCCTTCCTTCCGCCCTCTTGCAATGCCCAAATTTTCTTCTTTCTTTTTTCCCAGTGAGCATTACAAGTGCGCAAAGCTCGTTTTCCGACCTAACCCAAAGAATGTCTAATTGCTATGCAGATCCCAACTCTTCCCAAGATAAGGTCACAATGGCCCTCTGATGGTAATTACGGAAGATAATACAATGTTTTATGATGCTAATTTAAAGGGTCAATTACGTCCTGTGGTGGAATAGATAACACAATCGTGATTGCGTGCAAAATACTATCATACCACATTTGCTAATGAATTTACTGCCCATAAACCATTTCTCTTCTCCGTATGTGTGTGCGCAGGATATTTACTTAAGATGCAGCTCCTCTGTGATCTGCTCCATCCTGATACTGATCGTCAGCTCTAACCCAGAGCCATCCATACTTCAGAAGGAGGAAGTCCCCCTGTGCTCCCTGGGACCTGCTCCCAGACAGGCTTGTATAGGATTGCACCGTCCATATTTAAGATGCAATCAGCAGCCCTCCTCCACCAGCCTCATTTGAGCCTCATCCCTGATAGGTTAGCCCAGATGGAAAAGGCCAGGTACACAGAACTCCTCTGTATGTGCCCTGCCACTGTTAGGGTCGCAAAGCTGACCTAGTGGGGCCTTGGCATGATCCAGCAGGGCTCTTCTTATGTTCTTATTTTATGCAGGAAGCCTTTGCCTCTTGTGATGTCCCTTACCCCTGCTACCTGGGCAAGAGGCACTTTTTCAATGGTGCTCCTCTTATGTTTAGCAGGGGAAGAGTAATTGCCCTCTTCACCCCTGCGCAGTTTCTTTGCTAGTGGCTGTTGCTGGTGGTCAGCTGCATATCTGACCTGTAGCCTGGGGTGGCGTGAGCAGTCCGCATGAGAAACAGCGCACTCTTCGGCCCGCCCACCCTCCCTGGCCTCTGTTACGCTCCAAAATGGAGCGTTTCCGGGTGCGGGGAGGTATGTCGGAGCGATGCACAGGGGCAGGGCGATGTCCTGGGGGCACGGTTTCGGCACCAGCCATGGGTGTGCTCGGGCCTCCATTCGTCGCTGCTGGTGGTAGTCTGCATTTTTTTTAGATTTTGAGCCCTTTTGGGACAGGGAACCATTTAACTTTATTATTACTATTTGCCTGTAAACCCCTTTGTGAACTTTGTGTTGAAAAGTTGCATATAAATACTATTGATTGATTGATTGATTGATTGATTGATTGATTGATTGATTGATTGATTGACTTCCAGCTTCCAGGAGAATCTTCCAATTGCCCTAAAAACAGAGAAGCAGAACCTGAGCAATTTTCAGCAATGTTCAACCACTGTGTTCCAAACTCCCACACCTTTGGACGAATAGAGGCACACCAATGTGGCACAGCATACCAGCTGAAAATTGTTTTTTAAAAACATTTACACGTCACCTTTCGAAAAAGTGCTCAAGTCAACCAACAAGAGACTCCCACCTCCAGCCACTGCAGTCCTGTACTCACTTCCCTGGGAGCGAGGCTCGTGGAACAGGGGACTCACTCACCTCTGAGTGCACAGGCACAGGTTTGCTTTCTACAGATGGATGCTTGTGCCTCAGTCCCCGAGTGCGGTGGTACCAAAATGCTTAGAGCACCTCTGCATGGTTGCTAACTAGAAAATGGGACGGATCAACCTCAAGATCCTTCCCTCCAGGCTTTTCCCCATTCTTTTGATTTGAGATACCTGGGGTGGGATTTGGGATTCTCTGGAACCGTCCCGTAGTCTTTTCTTCAACTACCATTTAGTGGTTTGGGCTGGGTGTGATCACATCCAGATTTCTGAACTTGCATGATTCACAGATGGTAGTTATTCCTAGCATTTTGTTTTCTCCATGCTGTATCATTAATGCATACAGAGGCCACATCTTGGCGCACCTGTGTGAAAATACTTCTCATTGCACCAGCATGACCTATGACTGGGACCCTGCCTACGCAACGATATTTCTCTTGGTTCCCATGTCATTAGCAGAGGTGGGTGCAATTATCACCAATCATGATGGGCAAATACAGTGCTATGTATGATTCACTTGTCTTTTAAAAAGATTCTTCTTGCCAGAAGATTGCAGAGTCTGAGGATTACCAAGGTTTATTATGCCTCTTTAATCATGAATTTTGCAGCAAAAGAGAAGTTCTAACACAAGAAAACCCAGATCCTCTGAAGTATTTTTGAAATGATGCTAAATTGCCCCACATCTCTGGACTAGACGAAGGGTGCCGCTGATGGTTAAACCAGGAGGTCAAACTTGTTTCATACGGCAGGCCAGAGAGCATTCATGATATCTACTGAATGCTGGAAGTTACGTTATTAAGCAGGAAGTAACATCACGAAGCAAGTGAAGACCAGAAGATCAGCAATTTTTTCCTCTCTTAGGAATTCGTAAACTGCAAATGACAGAAGAGAAAATGTGCAAGACAGCCCACCTATCGTGAGCCCTTTTGAGACAGGGAGCCATTTAAATTCATTATTATTCTTTGCCTGTAAACCGCTTTGTGAACTTCGTGTTAAAAAGCAGAATAAAAATACTATTGATTGATACTGTCGAGCTTCTGCTTGAAGGTCTCCAGTGAGTGAGAATCCACCACCTCCCTCGGCAATCTGTTCCATTGCCGAACTGCCCTGACTATCAAGAATTTCTTCCTGGTGTCCATCTGGAATCTTGTCTTTTGCAGTTTGAATCCATTGGACCTAGTTCTACTGTCAGAGCCAGGTGAGAACAAATTTGTCCCTTCTTCCTTATGGCCTTCCTCCTTATACCCCACCAAGGATACCTGAAACCATGGGTACTGGAGATGCCTTTTTAAAGTTAGAGGAACAGTAAACAAATCTCCTTTTTTTTAACCTTGTTGCAGCAAAACCACTTTAAAAAGATAGGGGAACGTCTCCAATATCCATGGTTTCAGGTATCCTACTACTTCTGGAACCTTTATTGGCATAACAAAACACATAGAACAACCACAGCAATATAGAGACAGAGTACAAGAAATATGAATATGACAAGGTTACTTTGAGAATCTCAGATAAATAGCCAGCAACAGCTGCAGTCAAGGAATCACAAACATCACTCATAAACTCAGAGAGAGTAACATCAGAAGGAATAAAATCTGGTGGAATCCAAGGGGCTAAATAATGATTTCGGATATCAAGGTGAGCTGGACAAAAAAAAGAATGTGAAACAGAAAATCAGGAGACTCGCGACAAAAAAAACAAAGCCTTTTTTCCCCGCGGGATATTACAAAATCGACCAGCATGGACTGCCGAAGGGAAAATGTTAAAACGAGCTAACATAAAGGCTCTTCTATACAACAGGATGGTTAATGAATAAAAGTAATTAGGTGCATGATCTAGGGATGGAACTAAGCCAAAAAAAGTGGGGGGAACAGGTAGGATTGAGATTGTTACATAGGAAGTTAAATTCAAATGACAAGAGTTTATCTTTCATTAAGGAGTAGGCTCTTGGGAGACTCATATCCGCCAAGGATTCCAAAGAGAGATCAAATGAAGCAAGTTTGTTGTCTAATAAACGAAACCAGGAGAAAAAATATGAATCACTTAGTAAATCATGCGAAAGGGAACCAGAACGAGAATTTAGGAACAATTTGAGCCAATACTTAAAAGTAAGTAACCAAGCAGTAGTAGTTGGAAGATGGATACCCAATTCTAAGAAAATTGTAGAGATACGAATTGAGTTTGGAATCCCCAAAATTCTATGGAAAAAAGTTACTGCAATTTGATCAATGTCCTTGTTGACTGATTGAATCCATATCGGAACACCATAAAACAGATGAGAAAGCATTTTAGATTGAAAAATCTGAATAGCAGCAGGTATGTACTGATTACCAACATTATAATGAAATTTGGATATTACTTTGAGCTGAGGAGAAATGGAAGAGATGGTAGCTTTCTTGTGGAGTGACCAAGAAAGTTTAAAGTGAAATAGAAGACCTAAATATTTATAGGACTGAACCTGTTGATAAGTATTGGGTCCTATCGTCCATGATGTAGGAGTCCAGGAACGAGAGAATACCATGACTTGGGTTTTTTTTTTAATTGATTGATAAATCATTAAGATTGCAATACTCCTGAAATTTAGCTAAGGAACCGCAAAGTCCAGACTTAGTAAGAGATAATAAAACTGCATCTTCTGCATATAAAAGAATAACAACAGGAACACCATTGAGTACCGGAGCAGATTGATTGTTTCAGGTATCCATGGTGGGGTAGAAGGGCATGCATGTACTTGCAATTTTGTTTTTGTTTTTGCCTAAGTGCAGAACCTTGCATGTGTTGCTGTTGGCCTGATCCAACAAGGCTTTTCTTATTTTCTAAAGCATTACTCGACCTTGCATGGTGATTTTTCTTCTTCTAATGGACCAAGGAAGACTCCTCCAACTCTGTGGAGTTCTATGGAGTTCTATGAACTCTGTGGAGTTCTTTCCTTCCTCAATGGCAACAAATGATGTGGAATAGGAATAAGGAAACAGAGCACAGCATGATATTATGGCACAACCTAAGGCCATCGAGCTGTTATGTATGAGCTAGATTTGCAATTCCTGCTTGGTTGTGTGACATTTATAGTGTGAACCTAACCCCCAAATTTCAATGGAACAACTTAACTTCTAAAAATTGTTTAGGGTGGTTACTGCATTGATACCTCACATTTCTTCCATGGCAGAACTCAAAGACATGGGACATTCCAGGCAGTTTCCAGCCCTGAGCTGACTCGTGCGCCTGCAGGTCTTTGCCTGGACACAGTGTCTGGCTTCACCTGAAGAGAAGCCACCACCTCTTGGCCGCATTCCCAGTCTGTGCTGCAGACTCCAGCCTACTTTACATAGCGAATGCTAATTATTATTTTTATTGTTCCTGGGGAAGATAAACCAGAGACCATGATTTTCTTAGGAGTCACGTGGGTCCATGGCAAAACTCTTTGTGACAAAACGTATATGTCAGTTATCTTCAGCCTTCGAGGGTGTCCTTCACATGTCCACCGAGTCGCGTTTGTGGATATTCCTTTCCAGCGGGTGACGGCTGCGGCTTCTTCTCAGTAGACGTTTCCCCTTCAAAGCGCCTCCGGGCTGACGTCACTTTTTCACCACTCTCTCACGACATTTACTTTAGTTCACACAATTTGCTGTCAGTGCATAGGGAATTATACGCTTTCCTTTTCAAACATGACAGTTTGTCCTTTTACACTTTGCTGTTTGTTTTGACAAGAGCAAAGGCACAAGCAGTCCCTGTTAGAAAACTCTCTTCATTTTCAGGCAATGTCACTATTTGTATTCAGCTTACAAGGAAAATCTTGAGTCACCAATTCAAGCTCTGAGTTCTTAATACCCTTTGACAATGAAGGTTCTAGCTATTTCCAAAACTGACAACTGAACTCATATTGCAGGAAGACAAATCTGGAAGGGTTATGTGAGTAGGCCACTTAAAAACTGTCCTACACATTGCTGAATGTGTTTTGCCAATGTGAACATTTCAAGTTGTCATTGCCTGAAAAGTTGGTGTTCAATGGACAGGATGTAGAGCCAATTTGCATGACCAAGTTAGTTCAAAGAACAGGGGTAAATTAGTCATGGGACGATTTCATTTTGGAATGCAATAATCCACATGCCCACAAACGAAAGAAAATGGGTCATACGTATCATCCTCTAAGTCTTTTTAATTGAGGTCTGAGCTTCTCAGGACTATGTGGGCTGATTCCCACAAGCATTCACTTCGCTTGGTATTCCTTCCTCCAACAGCATCTTTTTCAGGGATTCACAGTATGGATTGTGTTTGAAGTGGTGAAGAGACAGCTCCGCACAGTTCTGTGGGTGGATGCAGCAGACTTTCTAGATGACACCAAGATCAGAGGCCACCGAAGATGAACAGAGGCACCAGCAGCAGCAGAGGGGAAGATGAAGGGATGGGAGAGAAGTTCCTGCATGAATGTGGCCAGGCTTAATCCTGCCAGAAGTGGGAACAAACAGATCCCAAACAGATATTGAGGAGCAGAGAGGGGCAAGGGAGGGGAGGCCGGAAGGAAGAGGGGCAGAAGCTCTTTGGGAGTGGTAGGAGATGGGAACTCTGGCTACCTGCCCCACTCAAGAGGGTCTGCTCAAGGAAAGCCCCTTGCCCCCAGCAGGTCTGACCCAAGTAAAACCTCGTCTCCAATTCTCCTACCACACAGCAGCTCCCCAAGGATGACTGGGCAGCCTCGGAGCATCCGATGCAGTTTTGTGGGAGGGGTCGACATGATGTTTGCTCCCTGTTGATCATTGTGTCCACTCAGGGGTGTGGTTAATTATACAGGGTGTGTGTGTGTGAGAGAGAGAGATGATGTCACTTTCTCATACTACCCAACTCTCTGGCAGTACCTTTTTACTAGATCTTCTAGTCCGGAGATGCCAAGCTTGTTTCAAACAGAGGGACAAAGTTAGCATTCAGCCCCCCGCCCCCCCCCCCGAGGGCTGGAAGTGACGTCATTAAGCAGATGATGGCCAGGAATAAGCCCTTTTTCTCACATAGAAACGCATTGGCTCCAAATGTCAGAAGAGAAAATGTGCAAATCTTGTTTACAGTTTCAAGATATGAGAGCCCAATTCTCAAACTGGAAGTGCCAAATTCTCACAGCTACCTGGCCTCATGGAGGTGCCTTTGGGCTGCGGTGGGCCTTCTGTGTCACACCCCTGTTTCTGTCACACCCCTTCTGGAGTTTACTAGATCTTCCACCCAGGTCATGGCACCCAAAGGACTTCCCCTCCCCCAATGTTCCCTTTAGGGATATTGTACAGAAACCAGGTTTCCACAATCCACAGGGTTGGGCTGGCTTTGCATGGACATTTTAAATGATCTATTTCAAAATCAAGTATCCTGTCTTCATCATATTGCGTCCGCCCTTCTAACAAACAAAACACATCACCACATTAATTGCCTATTGAGGAATGGAAGTGGCAATCTCCACATTTAATTGATGCAACATGCAGTTGGAAGCACCGTCATTTGCAGGGCAGAACCTTTGCAATATGCAACTCCCTGTCTCAAGGAATCAGTGGCAGTTCTGCAAGACCTGCTAGAGCACCGTCTTCAGGCAATCAAAATGCAAGCCGGGTTTGCCAGCTGTACTGCTATCAGGGGGAATAAAAAGGACTTTGTATTTTAACTGCGTGTTTCGTATCACCAGGGGTTAACTTTGTTGGATAGCTTATCATTTGCAGAAAAGACCTTGTGGATTTTGTTCCCTGCCCCTACATGCATTGTCAATTATTGCCCTGCATCCAAATGCCTCTTCCTGAGCTGGCTGTGGTTAATGAGATGCTGATTGGGGATTCTAGAATACACTTGCTGATGATTATGTGTTATTTTAACAGGAGCATGACAATAATTTCCTGTAATGCCACTTGTTAAGGTAATTATTATGCTGTAATTGCCTTATCAAGGTGTCATACAGGAGAGCAGAGAAACTCAAAGATTTCACAGCTGCTGTCATACTCCTGCTAAGTGTTATCTCAGGAATGGATCATCATTCATCAAGCTGAATTCCTAGCAGCAGATCCATGGCAGTAGCAACCTTTCCTGGGTGTGGCATTACATTGTACAATGTGGCATTACATCGTATCTTGTAGATTACAAGATAGATAGGGACAGATCGAGAGCTCCAGGCAAATTGGTCATCCCATGATCTGGGCAGAGTATATTGACATGTCTGTCTTCTGATAGTCTAGAACAGGATTTTCAGCCATTTTCTTCTCTCAGCACACTGATCTTCTCTCTGGTTTTCCCTCTTGCAATATCACTTCCGGCGTCTGAGAGACTCCTCAAGGTTCTGCACTCCTGTTTGTCGGGCAATGTCTGGAGTAACGAATTGTGTATCCCTCCACTGGCTCAGTCAATGTAGTAATGAATTATCTGTCCAAGGAAGAGGGACAAACAATGAGTTCCTACAGACTCACAGAGCCCATGTGGCTCACCTCACACCCTTTGCAGCCCAACAATGTGCCAAATTGTTGAATATGCTGTTGTAGAAGCTCTGTGACAAACAAATACAGTAAAACTGAAACAAATACTTTATGAAGGTTTGTTGCTCCTTTTCCTTTCACGCATGACTATGTATGTGGGTTTTTTTAATCCACACCTAGAATACAATTTGATAGGGCTTTGAGACCCTTATAAAGATGCTTCAAGTGCAGAAAATGCCCCAACCCAAATTATCAGAGTGTTGGTGTACCTTCCCTGGAGGAAAAGTTACATTTGAAGCCTTCTGTTTTAGAAAAAAAAAATATGGTTTAGAAATATGTTAGAAGCAGGAAACCTGCCAGAGGGGTGGTCGGCCCACTGGAAGGTGAGGAAGGGAAAGAGGAGATAAAAGGGGACTTTGATTTCAGAGAAATTAAATGAGTTTTTTGCACCATCTTCACAGCAGAATGCCTTGGGCATTCTTCACATTCTTCAAAACTTCACAGCCGGTGAATAAGTGGGCAGAAGAGGACCTGGATTAAGAATTGGTTGAGGACCAGGAAGCAGAGAGTGGGGGACAATGGGCAATGTTCACAATGGAGAGAGGTGAAAAGCTCTCTGTCTTGGATCTGTCTCGGGGCCGGTGCTTTTCAACTTGTTCATAAATGACCTGGAGACGGGCATAAGCAGCGAGGTGGCCAAGTTTGCAGATGACACAACACTTTTCCAGGTGGTGAAAGCCAGAAGGTATTGTGAAGAGCTCCAGAGGGATCTCTACAAATTGGGGGAATGGGCACCACAAGAGGTGGTGATGACATCCGGCCTAGGAGCCTTAAAAATGGGATTGGACAGATTTCTGGAGGGAAAGTCAATCGCAGGCTACAGGCCCTGATGGGAGGTGAAACTGAGTAGGCTCCGTCAGAATGCCAGAGGCAGAGGAGGGGCAATGGGATGCCGACGTCTTGTCTTGTGTGCTCCCTCAGACATTGGGGCAAGAGTCACTGTGAGATGCAGGAAGCTGGACTAGATGGGCCTTGGATCCAGCTGGGCTTTTCCTATGTAAAAAGGGACGGGCGCTGTGACAGAGGCCTGCACACTTGGACTTCCTGAGGAAGGAGAGCACGTGCTCCTCTTGCATACTTGGCCGGGTCCTGGTGCGGCACCTGCCTTACTGGAACCGTCCTGGGAGGTGGCGATCCCTTTCTCAGCTGGTGAACACCCCAACGGGTCCACAGAGCCCCTGCGAGGAGGGCCTTGGCTTGGAGGGGCTGAGCGCATTGAAGCAGCTGCAGTGGGGGCAGACGGGGCTGCTGGACCGACCGTGGGGAGAGGCGGTGGCAGAGGCAGTTTCAACCACGGCCTGGTGGCCCACCCCTTCCTCTGTGGTTGCCGAGCTGGCAGAACGGGAGGAGGCGGGCAGGAGGGCCCTGAGGGGGCCAGCAAACACTTCACGAGGCCGGAGCAGGCCAGGGGTGAAGGCCAGTGCTGGTGAGGAGGCCGGCTTGCCTGTGAGCCTGCAGAGGGCCACAAGTGGGGGGGGGAGGAGAAGGGTGACGCCAATCCCTTCTCCTGAAAGCATGCTGTCTGCGGCCTTCAACTCTGGACCTACAAAGGGGGAGCTGACCCCCTTGACTGCCACCCATGACCAGCCTTTAAAGAGGGCTGGACAGAGTTACGGAGGAAAACGCCATCACAGGTAAAAACTATGATGGGTATGTCTAGTCTGCGATTAGCTGGTCGCTCATCATGAGAACCAGGTGGAAATTTTTTTCTGTCGTCCAAATTGGCCATGGACAGCAGTTTTTTTGCTTACCCCAGACTGGGGAGGGAGGGACGAGCGTTCAGTAGGTTTCATGACTTTAAAACTAGTCACTTGTGTTTAAGAAAGTTAAGCCCCAACTGCAGCCTGGTGTTAGGCTACCTCAGAAAGCCAGGTGAAGGGGAGTGGCAGAAGGATACAGTTATCTTGTTGTCTCGTGTGCTCCCTGAGGCATCTGGTGGGCCACTGTGTGACACAGGAAGCTGGTCTAGATGGGCCTATGGCTTGATCCAGCGGGGCTCTTCTGAAGGCCTTCTAAGGCCTAGGGGTGGTGGGTTTTGGGGGTATGGAAGGTGTCAAAAGTATCTGGGCCCCTGGTGCTCCCTGAGGCATCTGTTGGGCCACTGTGAGATGCAGGAAGCTGGATTAGATGGGCCCCCTTTGGTCTGATCAGGTGGGGCTGATGTGCCTGATGTGATGCCCATTGGTGCCGCTGGGGAGAATACAACTTGTATGGAGAGAGTCTGCCATTGAGTACCAGCTGCTGGAGGGCAAAAGGAAAGTGGACAATGGCCTTTAAGCCCTGCCTCTAGGCTCTCCAGAGGTACTGGATGAGCCGCTGTGGGATGTGGGGCTGCTTGAGGCTCACCTGGTTTCTGAACAGCCCTTTTTTCCCTTCAGCCACACCTTGGGTGACTCCTGAGGGTTCTGTAAAGGTGCTTCAAGCACCACATCCAGACCACTCCAAGTCACAGCATGAGACACGCTTGATTTTGTCACGCCAATATTGGGTATGGATTGCCACCTCTTCCTCGATGGGACGTCAGTTCCCTCGAAGGGGCGGGGCTGCAGTTGGGGGTGCTGCTGGGCTCTGCATTTCCCAGCCTGGACTGTCAGGTGCTGAGGGGTACTGGGGGCGTCTTTGCCGGCTTCAATGGCTTCGATCCTCAGGGCACCATTTCCGCAATCAGATGGACCTGGCTGCAGTTGGCCCCCTCTCGACTGGATCGTGGCAGTATGCGGTACGAAGGGCTGTCTCTGAACAGACTATTCTGAAATCCAGACAGCTTTATGCAAGAATTTGTAAAAACGAGATGTAGAAAGAAGGAAAGAATGACCTGGAATGACCTGCTCATTCCTCGTACAGGCTGCAAGTCCTATGCTCTGCTCTATGGCATGTGCCATTGTTGAAAAGTGTCAGAGGCCAGAAGACACACGAATGGGTAACAGTGAAAAGAGTCAGAGGAGGCATTTCTCATTATATTTATGCAGTTATGCCAAAATTTAGAAAAATCCAAAATCCCGACATCTTCCTGCCCCAATAAGCAGCCCAGATAAGGAAGACGCAGCCTGTCCTAGTCAAGTGCTGGGGATGAGCCACGAAGCTCTAAATGATGCAAAGGTTGTCCCTCCCACATGAGCTGGCTTGTCCCCTGAGCACCTTCAGGCTGTCCTGAAGGATAGCCAATGTCACGCCAATCTTTAAGAAAGGGAGAAGGGGGGACCCTGGAAACTACAGGCCGGTCAGCCTAACGTCTGTTCCGGGTGAGATGGTGGAAAGCCTCATCAAAGATAAGATCCTAAAACACATAGAGGAACAAGTACTGCTGAAGGAAAGTCAGCCTGGCTTCTGTAAGGGTAAGTCTTGCCTCACGAACCTTTTGGAATTCTTTGAAAAGGTCAAAGGCACATGGATGTCGGTGAACCTGTGGATATCCTATACTTGGATTTTCAGAAGGCGTTTGACACAGTTCCCCACCAAAGGCTGCTGAAGAAACTTCACAGTCAGGGAATAAGAGGGCAGGTCCTCTTATGGATCCAGAATTGGTTGAGGGCCAGGAAACAGAGAGTAGGGGTCAATGGGCAATTTTCAGAATGGAGAGAGGTGAAAAGTGGAGTGCCCCAGGGATCTGTCTTGGGGCCCGTGCTTTTCAACTTATTCATAAATGACCTGGAGACAGGGATAAGCAGCAAGGTGGCCAAGTTTGCAGATGACACAAAACTTTTCCGGGTGGTAAAAACCAGAAAGGACTGTGAAGAGGTCCAGAAGGATCTCTCCAAGTTGGGGGAATGGGCAGCCAAATGGCAGATGCGTTTCAACGTAGACAAAGGTAAAGTGGGGCAAAAAACCAAAACTTCACCTATAGGCTAATGGGTTCTGAGCTGTCTGTGACAGCTCAGGAGAGAGATCTTGGGGTGCTGGTGGACAACTCAATGAAGGTATCGACCCAGTGTGCGGCAGCAATTAAGAAGGCCAATTCCATGCTTGGGGTAATTAAAAAGGAGGTTGAGAATAAAACAGACAATATCATCATGCCATTGTACAAATCGATGGTAAGGCCACACGTGGAATATTCTGTACAGTTCTGGTCGCCGCACCTCAAAAAGGACATAGTGGAGCTGGAAAAGGTGCAGAAGAGAGCATCAAAAATGATTACGGGGCTGGGGCACCTCCCTTATGAAGAAAGACTGCAGCGTTTGGGGCTCTTCAGCCTGGAAAAAAGGCGCCTGAGGGGGGACATGATTGAGACATACAAAATCATGCATGGAAGGAATAGAGTCGATAGAGGGATGTTCTTTTCCCTCTCTCAGAACACCAGAACCAGGGGGCATCCGCTAAAACTGAGGGTTGGGAAAGTTAAAACAGATAAAAGGAAGTACTTTTTTACCCACCGGGTAGTTAATCTGTGGAACTCTTTGCCACAGGAGGTGGTGATGGCATCTGGTCTGGATGCCTTGAAGAGGGGATTGGATGGATTTCTGGCCTGATCCAGCAGTGCTCTTCTTATGTTCTTATGTCCTTATGTCCTGTGGGTGCTGCTTCCTTTTGCTATTTGGTTAGCGATGACCCACGGCAGGGCCTTTTCTGTGGTGGTGCCTGCCTCCAGAGGCCTCTCTCTCCCCTGGACTGCTCTCGTCCTTGCTGGCCTTCTGCAGGGGTCTGAAGTATTTTGCAGTGCTTTTTATTAGAGTGTAACTGGATTCTTTGGGCAGTTTTTTTTATTGTATCTATGTGTTTCTTGTTTTTTTTATTATGTAACTCACCTTGACCTCTCAAAAAGAAGGGGTATAAGGTGGGGTATAAATCTTTTCTACAAATGCAATTGTAGTTTTCTTTCTTCTGCCTGATGTGAGGGATTGTGCCAAATACTGTTCTCTGTTTTTCCATCCTTAAATATCCCTTTGCTGTGCAATGAATTACTCGCTCCTTCAGATTCCAACATCCTTTCACAATGTTATAGGTCATAAGACGAGGAAATTGGGGTGGGTTTGAAAGAGACAGGGGTGGAAATTCTATAATCAAAGGAGAGCAACAGTTGAAGGCCTGTCTCTTGGCTTGGAACACCTTGTCTACATTGAAACGCACCTGCCATTTTGCTGCCCATTCCCCCAGTTTGGAGAAACCCTTCTGTACAAGTTCTTCACGATCCCTTCTGGTCTTCATCACTTTTCATGGAAACGTTTTGTGTCGCCTCGCTGATCATCCCGGAGTCCAGGTCATTTATGAACAAGGCGCAAAGCCCCAGTCCCAGGATGGATCCTTGGGGCGTTCTGCTTTTCACCTCTCTCCAGTGTGAAGATGCCCATTTTCCCCTACCCTACTCAAAAGTAGTCCCCTTTCAGGTCCTGCTCATGACGGTTGTGTGCAACAACCCTACACAGAGGCAGTGTGCCAACAGGGGGGGCCCCTCCGTCTCTTGCTGGTGAGTGGCCGGGGGACACTCGGAGGGCCACCGTGGAAAGGAAGCTGCTCGGTGAGGCAGATGACGAGGCAGCTCTGGCAGCCCTTCTCTCCAGGCGGTCTGGGCTGCCCCTTCCTCCCGGTTCTGGCCACAGTGGCTGTAACCACCCAAAGACCCCTGAGCGTGTGGCCCCCGGTGTGTAAAGCAGGCTCATGACGGGCATCCGTATCGCCTCCGCAGGCCACACCCCTCCTCGCCGGAGGCCATTCGCACCTGCAGCCGCGTGAGGACCGTGGGCAGATGGTCGTCTGCCTCTCTATACTATCCATTCTGAGTTCTTCAAAACACTGCAGAGAACCCGCAATACCCGCTGGACATGCGATAATTGAATGTTTCCTGATATTTTGCTAGTTGCCATCATTTGACCTCTCCATCAATGACTGCAATAGCCTCCGCAGGCCACACCCCTCCTCGCCGGAGGCCATTTGCACCTGCATACGCGTGAGGACCGTGGGCAGATGGTCGTCTGCCTCTCTATACTATCCATTCTGAGTTCTTCAAAACACTGCAGAGAACCCGCAATACCCGCTGGACATGCGATAATTGAATGTTTCCTGATATTTTGCTAGTTGCCATCATTTGACCTCTCCATCAATGACTGCAATAAACACAGACACATGAACGCAAGCTAAGCGCATCTGCTAAATTAAATCGCAATGCAAATGCGGAGGACAAATGAGCCCCCAGCAGCCCGTTCGGTGCCTCCAGGGGCTCAGTTCTTGACTCAGGAAAGGTGTGCTCTTGCGGCCTCCCACGGCTGAGACGGTGCTCACTTCGCCCCAGCTGCAAGTAACGGCGATCAAGAGCTTCCGGGGATTGCGCCCCCCCTCCCCTCCCCCGTTTGGTGATATTGTTTAAATGTTGATATTCCAATGTTATGTTGAGAAATGCAAACTGAAGGAAACATCTGCCCAGGATGATTCCAAGACAGGGAACCAGACAGGAGGCATTAGCAAGTGGCTGAAAACACTTGGGAGGCGGGAGAAAAAAAACTGACTCCAATTTCATCAGGCTTCATTTCATTGCATAAGAAACGTCTTGGGGAAAGATACATAAATTGACAAAGGTGCCCGGATAGCTTTTCAAAAGAACAAGTTTCATTCTCCTGACTTACTATAAACTGGCTTTATGCTTGAGAGATGCAGGAAGCTGGACTAGACGGGCCTGATCCAGCGGGGCGCTTCTTATGCTCTTGAGTTGGGCCACCTGGGCCAGGCTTCTAACCTCTCCGGTGTGAACCTTCCTAGACTTGCTACCGGAGACCTTACTGGAGATACCAAAGGCTGCCCGGACCATCCGCCTGCTCTCGTTCCACTGTGGCTCTTCTGGCACCTTGTCCCCAGGTGAGGCATGCTGGAAAGCTCAGTGGGACCCACAGCACCCCGTGGCTCCTGCCATGGCCTCTAGCATTTGACGAGCACACTGTTGCGTTTCCATCTGGCCAACATGCGCGACAGAGGACGGAGGTTCACTAGTTCCCCTTCTGCCTCTTCCCTGCCCTTCTCCGCAGGCAGGACAGGTTGCGCTTGGTTCTTCTGTGCCTGGACCACATCTTCTCAGGCACCAAAGGTAAGATAACAACATGGGAATGTACTTCTGGGGGGAGAGGAGGGAGCCTTCTGGTCTGGCACAGGACTGCTGAACAGGAAGCGGTACAAGCTTCCTCTTTTTGGCCGATGTAGCCTGCAACTTTTAACTCCAGTCCAGAAATTGGTCCTACTTAAGTTCAGTTGAAATTGAGGGGCCAAGTTAGTTGCATCACATTTATTTCATGCCCTACCGCCTGATGTAGCTGCACCACCGGAGGGGTGGTGGCATCCCAGGGAGCCCCTCCAGATAAGGGAACATTGGTTCTCTCACTGGGAATAAGCCCTCCTTGCCCCACTGGGTCTGCTCGGCCCTGAGCAAGCTGTGTAGACTTGGGAAGGGGTCTGATTGCCTCCAGCCCCCCTTCCCAGGCTCAGTCTGCCCTCCTCCCCACCCACTGCTCTGCTGTGCCCTGCTCTGCTCTCCCCCCTCCCTGCACCACTCTGCCCACCCCTGCACTGACTTCCTGGTGCGGGGAGGGGGGGCTGTGTGTGGCCTGTGGCAGCCACTTGCCGCTTGCATCGGGGCCCGGCTGCCCATCCAGCTCCAAACTCCATTATTTCGAAGGCCGTTTGTGTCGTACGTGTTACATAACAATGAGTATTTACAAACCAAAATGTCCAGCTTCGTCCTTTTGGGGAGCAGTTGAGGATGAGTCTCTTTTGTGTGCCTCTGTTTCCAAGCTCGGTGAGCTCTTTGTCGTTGTCTTGGCAGCTGCCCTCTCCGCGTAGGCTGGGCCTCCGTTCTGTGCAGGTTCCCTGTGCGTTCAGTTTAATTCTGCAGTGCGTCTTGGTTTCTGCCAGATGCAACCTGTCCCTTTTTTATTGTTCCAAATTTAATATTTACCGGTGGGGACTTGAACCTGTGATTTTCAGGCCTCTAGTGACCTGATTTTACTCACTGAGCTGTTCAACCCCTTATGAATAGTTGAGCAAAGCGAGGGGATACGGCCAGCAAAAGGCAGAGATTTCCACAGAAGCTGTTCCTGGAGCGGCAGGGCATGCAGTGAACCTTTAGTTCACAATATTCTTTGCACCAGGTGTCAAGTGGCTGAGCTACTCCACTGAGGATTGCGCACTGATTCAACGTTTACCGTCTCTCTGCAGCATCTGGGGCTTCTGCAGCAGCATCGACAGGGTAGTGCAAGCTTCCCTGCCAGCACTGCTGGTAGCACAAATGCGCCTTACGGCAAGTTTGTGACACCTACCGCTGGTGCCACAGTAGGTCAGCCCAGATCAAGCTGCGCCCTTTCTGGATTGGGTCTGGTGTTTTACCTGCATGGATCACATTTCCACATACAAAGTGAGCATAGGACCATTCATGATAGATGCACAGATGCTCAGAGCCTAGGTAATGGTGACTGGCACAGCTCCCCAGATTATGTTCATTGCACACATGTGCCTAGTTTGAATTACACATCTACTCTCATCGCACACAACCATCTTTCGTTAATTTTGTTTACAGTTTGCTTTGCCAAAGGATGCTTTTCCAGAAGATCACAGAGTTCAACCAAAACATTATTTCATTCTATTAACTGCAATTGCCTAAAACTGTTCTATGTTTACTGTTTTATCTTAGTGTAGGAAAAAAATCCCAAGAAATAGCAGCAACACTAAAGATGAACCAAACGGCTCTGATCAATGAAAAATATTGCATGTGAGTCGGATGCTGTTTCTACAGCAAAATATCTCCCAGATATATAAAATGTGAAATAAATATAGATATAAAATACGAAAACCTCTCCACTGCCGAGCGGTAGCACAGCCAGCCTGCTTTTATTAAAGTCACCTCTGCTTAGCAGCGATTTTCACGCGCCACACTGAGGAAAACAATAAGGACGGCACTATCCTCGCCTGCATAGCTTTTGACCTGAGTGCCTTACACAGATTGAAGAACCTGCTTGATATTTAAACTAATGTCTTGACATCACCCGCGTCATTATTTCCAACCAGTTAAGCTGGAAATACCAGTGCTGAGGGCTCCTCGCCCCCTCCCCTGCCCCCTTCCTCCAATCATCTCCATAGGATGATGGGTTCAGCTCGTTGCCGGTGACCCTTGGCTGTCTGTATGCTTGTCAGCTCGATCGCTGCAAATGAAAACCTTCTGATTAGCTCGACTTAAAATTCTTGTCTTCCACATTAACACCTGAACAGAAATCCATTCAGTCTTCTGGGAACTCAGCACAGATAAATAAGCTGGTTTGGGCCCACTTTGCCGAGGCTGGTTAAGCAATGATGTTATTGCTTGTCTTTATTATTTACCCAGAGGGTGTGTGTGTGTGTGGGGGTGGGGTGGGGGTTGTCCTTGTTAATCTCAGCAAGAGAATCCCTGCCTTCACAATGGCGATGTGCTTAAGGCCATTTGCACCAATGGTGGCTATACCTAATTTTGCATTTCTTGCGTTGGTAATGAGAGTGTAAACCTCCATTGGCTGGGATAAACACCTCGATTTAAAATTGACTCTCTTCTGGCCTTTGCTGCCAAAGTGACATTGCAGCCTCTCTATGATATCTGGGCAACAGCTATGAATAGGAGGATAGAACAGCCACAGGCCCCTTTTCTGTGCAAACTGTGTGGTGTTCCCCACCGTATTTCATATTCACCTCTATGTTTGAAATTAGGTTAACGTTAATTTTCAGACCTTTGAGGCACCCACTCAGCCTGAATGAGTGTTTAAAACAAACTAAACTATTTTAAAGGTCCAGTCCAGTGGTCCCCAAACCTTTCAGCACCAGGGCTCATCTTTAAAGCCATACCCTGTCAGTAGCACATTAGCCTATTCATGAGTAGGCATGCACATGTGGCTCGGTTTCACTTTCCATGGGGTTCAAAACATTCTGCATGTCGGCTTGGATTGCGGGGGACTTCCTTCTCAAGCGTTTTTTGGGGCTTCAGATCAGGGCCATTCTGGTGGCATGGTGTTCCTCTTGGCCTGCTCTTCAAAGTAGGCTGAGACATGGACACCAACTCGCAAGTTTACATGCACATGCAGCTCTGTTTCACTTTCCATAGGGCTGAATGCATTTTCCTTATCAGCATGTCAGCTTCAGTTTCATGACCCACCAGCAATCAGATTGCAACCCACTGGTGGGTCTTGGTCCACAGTTTGGAAAACCCTGGTGTGAGCTGTTTTCTTAAATCAATCTTTTTCTTTTTAACCCTAAAGCTCTGATAGGTTTCATTGAACTGGTGATTGGTAGGCCTGGGAAGCATCTAATCTCTGCTTCTAATTGAAGGTCTGCCTATCACAGAGTTGAATGCAAACCCCTCCTCCCCCATCCACCCAACCCCTGCTTTTTAATGCATAATCTGCCAGTTCACAACAGGGAAGGAGATGGATATCACCACTGGAAAAAAGGCCAAGTAGACACATTACATAACCACAATGGTGCAGTCACTGAGCTCGAACCTGACATCCTGGAGTGTGAAGTCAAGTGGGCTTTAGAAAGCATCACTAACAACAAAGCTAGTGGAGCTGACAGCATTCCAGCTGAGTTACTCAAAATCTTAAAAGATGATGCTGTCAAAGTGCTGCACGCCACATGCCAGCAAATTTGGAAAACCCAGCAGCAGCCACAAGACTGGAAAAGATCAGTTTACATTCCAATCCCAAAGAAGGGCAATGCCAAAGATTGCTCGAACTACCGCACCATTGCACTCATTTCACATGCTAGCAAGGTGATGCTCAAAATCCTACAAGCTAGGCTTCAGCAGTATGTGAATCGAAAACTCACATTTTGTGGGAGGGGTGGGCAGGGCATGTGCGGTGGAGGGTGGGCGGGGCACATCCTGTGGAAAATGGTTCCTAAGTCTCGGGGCTCTGTGGATTTAGTTCCAGATCCCCCCTTCTTTGTGGTTCCTCAGGAGTGAGGAACCTTCAGAGAGCCAGGAGAGGTTTTCTGAAGCAGGGTGGACTTCTCATCTGCTGAGGGTCGGTGGCAGCTGGCCGTCAATGGAGGAGGATAGTCCGTTGGCACAGAAGGAGGAAAGCTTGCCGAGTGCAAGTAGATTCGAGGCGCTGCGCACCAACCGAAGCTGTGTGATATTCTGGATTTAAAGCTGAAAATTTTTTAAGATGTATCTTCGGACTGTGAGTAAGATAATTGGATGGCTTGGATAATTTGACTGATTGGTTTTAAGAGAAACTTTGCGAGAAAGGAAAGAGGAGGAGTCACGAGCGAACGGGTGAAGTTTTGGGAGTGGCTGGAAGCGTTTGAAGTGAGTTTAATATTAAATTGTATACTGGACTTTTACTCATCTCTAACACCCTTTTTGGGCAGACTTCGAAAGAGTATTAAAAATAAGAGATTGCTGTCATCATGATCAGGAAAATAAGAGATTGTTTTTTATCGTGGATTTCTTTAAAAAAGTGCCGGTTGGAGTTCTCTGTGAGCAATGTAAACAGTTTGACTGGCTTAAAGAAATCGTATTCTAATACATTATTGAATCGAGGGACGATTACAACATAAGAGACAATGATAATCGGATAAAACTTATTGTTAAAAATTTAGAAGACTCTTTGTAAAGACGTTTGTTGACGGAAGGTTTCAGCGACTACAGAGGGAGAGGCGGAGGGATATGACTTAAGATCTCTTTGAACTTTGGAAACCTGAACTTTGCTTAAAACTGCTCCATTAGAAATTCATTCAACTGGATAAAAACTGTAATTCATTATTGATTAAAACTGAGCAGTAAGGATTTTTTGTTGGGGGAGAGTTTTACCTTGTGAGGCTGCTCAGGGGGAGATTGGAGTGCAGAAGGATACGTTTAATGGGGAGCAATCACAGATGGAGAGATGGAGGGAGAGCAGAATTTAAGAAATAAAATATAAGGAGGACGTGTTTCTGAGAAACGGTTCGCCTCTGCTTCATTATCGCTTATCCTCGCACCCCCCAATAAAGACACAGACCAGGATTGTATGGAATAAAGGGCCACTTTATTAACTATTTAATAACAAATAAGCAACAGGGTCGACTAACAAATACGTGCGGGTCCCCTGGGGGAAACGGTGCTGCCCGTCTACCTCCCCCATCTCCTTGGGCGAACCAGCTGACTCCAAGCTCCTCAGGTCTGCGACCTGGCTCGCCCTTCACAGCCACCCCGAAGGGTTGAAGTGGCCGGGTTGCCAGGCACCAGGCATGCCCAGTGGCCTGGCACAACCCAAGCACGGGCTAGCCAGCCTGCCACACCCAGCCGGTTGTGCCAGCATGGGCAGGCCAGCACACCCGCGCCTTGCCACTCCACGATGGACACCGACAACTACATTCCCATACCCGCACGTTTTCTGCCTAAAGTGACCAACTATCCTAGTTAAAGAACCCTTCCTCCACCTAACTTCGGTCTGGGGTAGGCGAAAAAACCATCCCCCACCGGCCAATCAGGGGGATAGCAAAAAATTCCTACCCGGTCCCGATGGCAACCAGCAATGCTCAGACTAAAAGGGAGGGTGGGTGGGTGACCGCTTCCAGCCCCGGACTGCTGGGCAAATCGCCCCTCGTGTCCAGGGGCTATTGGCCAGTCTTGGCCAGCCAATGTCTGGCCTGTCCTGGCCTCGTGCCTTATGGGGGGGCGGGACAAACTTAGGCAGCGTGCGATGGGCACGCTACCCCCCTTCTGCTACAGTTCGGACTGAGTTTGCTTTCTCTTGTGAAGTGGAGATTGGGACAGCACAGGGATATCTTGCGAAGAGGACTGGGGGTGTCAGAGAGACAGTCTTGCGAAGAGAAGACTGTGACAGCATAAGGATATCTTGCGAAGAGGACTGGGGCTGACGGAGAGAAAGTGTCTTGGCGGAAGGATTAGAAGTGAGCCAAATTGAAAAGACAGTATTTGCAAGAGGATCTATAAGTTTTGTTTGCAAAGAGGACCAGGTTTAAAGCAAGACAGTAATAGGGCAGAAGGATTCAAAAAGAACTTAATGGAATACAAATTCTGCTGGTGAATGGGGGCTGTAAAGATGGACTATTTTTAACTTCTAACTTGGCGGAGGAATCTTCGACGTGGAATCAATGGAAGGACAGTAAGAGGGCGGAAGAATTTATTGAATGAAGAACTTTTAAATAAGCTACAGAGTGCTTAGTTTATGTATTGATTGTGGTATTTTTTGAAGGGGTTTTGTGCTGATGTGGGAGTGATCTGGGAGGAGACGTGAGGGTTGGCTGGGGAACGGATTGGTTATAGAAGGAGATGTAAAATAGTCCCATTACATGAAAGGTATTTGAATTTAGTAGGCAAAGTCTGTTTGGACCTTGTGTTACATTATTATGTTGTTGTTTTTAATTTATATAAGAGGAGTTTTGAGATATTTTACTGAAGGGGCTACAGCTATAGAACTTGCAATCAAGATGACTTCCAAAAATAAAGGGAAAGATGACACAAGAGGTGCAGCCAAAACCTCACCTTTAGTAACTACACAGACTTTGTCATTGAAACACAAGCAAAGACCACCCGATCAAAGAAGAGAGAGTCAGACTGATCCAATGATGACTATGATGTCTATGCTGGAACAGATACAGCAGGATATTAAAGATTTGGACAACAGATTTACGACAAGGATGGATAGACAGGAGCAGAAAATGGACAGATTACAGGAACAAATTTCTGAAAATACTACATTGGTGAAAGAAACATCAAAAGATAGAAAGAAAATTAAAGCAAATCTTCAAGAAGTGAAGGCTGATTTAGGGGACATGAAAACTGAACAACAAAGTCTACTTTTAAGCCATTTGTGGCAAGAAATGGACAGAGCTGCTTATGAAATGAGATTGCAAAATTACCCAGAACAAGATAAAGAGGTGTATGATGATGTTCTGAATTGGCAAGCAACAGAAACAGAACTGAGTGAAGATGTACTGAGAGAAGGTATCGATGTTATTTACAGGATTGACTCCAGATTTGCTAGACAAAATCAAAACCCAGAGAGATTATGATAAGGTTTATCAGAAGAACCTTGAGAGATGAGGTACTTAAAATCTTAGATAAGCAGGGCCGCTTTGTTGCGCAGAACAAAATTTTGATTTTACGCGAGATTCCGTATGAAGTGTGTAAACGAAGAATACCGTACAAGAAATTGGCAGCATTGTTAAGAGAAAAACAGGTTCATTACTGTTGGAACCTCCCGGAAGGTTTTTTGTTTACCTATAAAGGAAAGAGGTATAATATAAATTCTACACATAAATTGGAACAATTCTTAGATAGATTTGGAGAAGATCTGGGAGAGCCAACAGCAAAGAAAAAAGGAGGAAAAGAAAGGGCTGAAATGGCATTAATGCAGCAAGAAAATTAAATCAAAGCAGCTCAGAAGAAAGCCAAGAAGAGGAACGAGGACATGAACTGGATAGTAAAGAAGAGGAAGAGGACGCACAGGATGAACTGGAAATGAAGGGGGCAATGGCGACAAGAAGACAGAGGAGACTAGAAGAAGAGGAAAGGAGCAAGATCAAAATTAAATTAATCAAATAAAATGATGGCATACAGACAAAGAAAAATTCTCTCTTTGAATATTAATGGAATGAATTTACCGCAAAAATGCAAAAGAACATTTAATCAATTGAAAAAGCTAAATTTGAATGTTATTTGTATACAGGAAGTGCACATCAAAAAAAATCATAGAAAATATTTAGAAAATGAGAAATTAGGAATACTATTTTCTGCATTAGATCCAAAAAGTAAAAAAAGAGGAGTGGCAACATATATAAGGCCAGAATTACAACCAGAATTGATTTGGAATGACGAAGAAGGCAGAATATTGGTGGTGCAAATTCAAATTCAAGATAAAAAGATTTTAATTATTAATGTATATGCACCGAATGGAAATCAAGAGATATTTTTTAAAGACCTACATCAAAGACTAGCAGAGTACAATCATTTGGAGATGATCTTACTGGGAGATTTAAATGTGGTTTTTGAAAGAAAGATGGACAGGAAATCTAACAGAAAATTTGGAAAAGGATGCGTACTTCCCAGAACATTTTTTGATATGATAGAAGAATTTAATCTAATAGATACATGGAGAACCTTATATCCTCAGAAGAAAGAATTTACATATTACTCTGCCAGGCATAAATCATGGTCAAGAATAGATATGTGCTGGATGTCTGCATTGGGAGCCGGTGTTGAGTTCGATATTGAAATTTTACCTAATACCTTTGCGGATCATAACCCTGTTCAGCTGACTATAAATAAAAGATCAAGAAAATGGATATGGAGGATGGATAATTCCCAGTTAGAAAATCATTCATTTGTTAACTATGCTAAGACTGAAATGGTTTGGTACTTTAAACTTAATTTACAACAAGAAGTATTTAAACAGACTATATGGGATGCAAGTAAAGCTTATTTTAGAGTGTTAATCATAACTCAGATGAAGAGACAATTAACCAACAGAAGAAGTTGAAAGATCTATGTCAAAATTTGAAGAAGGAAGAAGGCAATTCACAAGATAATCCAACAAATACTAAAATAAGTAAGGATTAAAAGATTGTAACATGAGATTAATATTATACAGACGGAAGATATGGAGAAAAAATTGAAGATGGTAAAACAATTTTTTTTTGAAAATGCTAATAAACCAGGAAAATGGTTCGCTTATAAACTCAAAAAGGAGAGGCAAAGAAATTGGATTAACAATTTAAAAGATGAGACAAATCAAGAAAAAAAACAAAACTGGAAGATATGAAAAGGATTATTCAATACAAAGACCTTTATTGGCATTTACAGAGAAATCTATTTAAATTCTAAAATAACCAATTTATCACTTATAGATAAAAACAATGGTTAATCAATCAGTTTTGGCGAGCCTTTGCAAATTCACGTCAATAATTTGTGCTAAAAAATTGTATTGTATTGTATAAAAGGATTATTCAGCAATTTTATAAAAAAAATTATATGAGAAGAAAGACATAGATACTCAAAAACAATGGGATTATATTAAAAGAAATAATAGAATAAAATTGACCTAATGCCAGAGAAAAAAGCTGCATGCATCAATATCTGTCATGGAAATAAAAGAAGCTATTGCTAAACAAAAGTTAGATAAAGCACCTGGAACAGATGGGCTTTTGGTGATTTACTATAAGAAATTGGAAGAAATACTTCTAGTGCCATTTAAGGAGCTAATAGAGGAGATATGGAAGTCTGGAGAGATGCCCAATTCTTGGAAGGAGGCTACGATAACTTTGATCCATAAAACAGGAACAGAGAAAAATGAAATTAAGAATTATAGGCCTATGTCCTTATTGAATGTTAATTACAATATTTTTGTTAAATTTTAGCAACAAGATTGAGAGGAATTTTGTGGACTATAATTCATCAAGATCAGGCCAGCTTTTTGCCAAAGAGACATTTAAGAAAAAAATAAGAACAATTATTGATATTTTGGAATATTATGAAAATCATGCAACGAAAAAATTAGGTCTGATTTTTTTAGACTCACAAAAGGCGTTTGATAATGTAAATTGGAATTTTATACTGATGTTACTTGAAGAAATGGACTTTGGACAGAATTTTATTAAGGCAATGATGGGGATTTATTCGAAACAAACGGTAAGAATCAAAGTGAATGGAGATTTAACAGAAGAAATATTAATTCAGCAAGGGACAAGGCAAGGATGTCCACTTTCTCCATTGTTATTTATATTGTCATTAGAAATGCTAAATAATAAAATTAGAGAAGATGAAAGAATAAATGGTTTAAAAGTTCAAGAAGAAGAATTTAAACTTCAGGCCTATGCAGATGATTTAGTATTCATATTAGAAGTACCTAAGAATTCATTAGGGAAATGGAAATGGAAATTTTGCAAAATAACGGAGAAATGGCCGGCTTGAAAATTAATTTTCAGAAGACTAAATTATTACTAAAAAATGTGAAAAAATCAGAAAGGGAAGAGTTGGAAGAGTGGGGCCTCCAACAAACACAGAAAATTAAATATCTAGGCATTACAATTACTAGTAAAAATAGCACTTTAATGCAAGAGAATTATTATAAGCTATTAAGAGAAACTCAGAAAGACTGTATAAGATGGAATTATTTTTGTTAAATATTATGCCAGATGTTCAAGATGTTTCTAATAGATACCTTATTATTCATGTTGTAACCGCAGCAAGATTATTGTATGCTCAAATGTGGAAGAATGAAGAAACCCCAACTGGGGATAAGTTAGTAAGCAAAATTTATGAAGTAGCTGAAATGGATATTTTAACTGAAAGATTACGTGGAAAGTCAGATAAGATTATTCATTATTGGCAGCCATTTTATGATTGGATTGATAAACAATGTTAGGCATAGACAGATATTTGAGACTTATTTTCTTTATTCGATATTTTATTATGCTAGATACAGCCAAAGATAGAATATTCTGTAGCACTATTAGATTATTGTTATACAATGGAATGAGTCACACAGTGATCCTAATGTGCGTTCCTCTGTATTTTTCCCTACCCCTGCTTTGTTTTTCCCATGTATTACTTACCTGTATCTTTAAATAAATAAATAAATGAATAAATTAAAAAAAACAAGCAGTATGTGAATCGAAAACTACCAGATGTACAAGCTGGTTTCCAAAGAGGCAGAGGAACTAGAGATCAAATTGCCAACATTCGCTGGATCATGGAGAAAGCAAGAGAGTTCCAGAAAAACATCTACTTCTGCTTCATTGACTATCCTAAAGCCTTTGATTGTGTGGATCACAACAAACTATGGCAAGTTCTTGAAGAGATGGGAGTACCAGACCACCTTATCTGTCTTCTGAGAAACCTGTATGCGGGCCAGGAAGCAACAGTTAGAACTGGACATGGAACAACTGATTGGTTTCAAATTGGGAAAGGAATTGGACAAGGCCGTATACTGTCACTATTTAACTTATATGCAGAGTACATCATGAGAAAGGCAGGGCTGGATGATTCACAAGCTGGAATTAAGATTGCTGGGAGAAATATCAACAACCTCAGATATGCAGACGATACCACTCTAATGGCAGAAAGTGAGGAAGACCTAAAGAACCTTCTGATGAGGGTGAAAGAGGAAAGTGCCAAAATTGGCTTGAAGCTCAACATTAAAAAAAAAACTAAGATCATGGCAACCATTCCCATCACTTCCTGGCAAATAGATGGGGAAGAAATGGAAGAAGTGCAGAGTTTATTTTATAATTTTATAATGCATGCAGCATTATAGATTGTTAAATATATATTGGTATATGTATATGTACTGCATGAAGAACATGGAGAAAGGATTAAGAAAAGTGGCTGTGTTAAGAGAAACAGCTTGGATTGTGAAGTATATATTTCATTCTTTGCAGCTGCAGAGCAAGATGGAGATTTTTTCCCCATTTGTTAAAAGCTCTTTAACCACATTGTTGGATGTTGCACTTTTGACCCTCCATCTTTTGCAATGCTGGTTTAGGTGAAAAAGTTCAATTTCGTGATGGAATCGGTGTCAGATATGTCCCGAAGGATTTCCATGGTAACACCATAATAATGTATGTGAGAAACGCATGCATCAAATAAAGACAAATTCCCCCATCACCTTTGGAAGGGAATGGATGTAGATCTGTAAGTCTGTATACCATGGGCAAAACTGTATCCAGACTAATGCAATGCAGATTGTCTATCCTGCTTTCTGCTGAGGGGATCTTCTGGATAGTTTTCACATAATGAATCGTCACTCTGTGACCCTCATTATAAATCCCCCCTTCTCTAGAAATCTTACCCTGATTGCCAGAAAGCAAGTTCATGTTTAGGCATGTTGCTATGTACTGGGCACATGAACCTCAGAATGGATGATATCCATATATGTTCATTCTTTTCTACCCCAGAGCCAATAAGACTCCCCCTTCCCTGGAGGGATACACATGAGAAATGCAAAATCTACAGGGACAAGTGGAAGCACATGAGAGATGGAAAGATCAGATGATGGAAGAGAACTACTCATCCTTTCCCCTTCGCATTCCACCCTCCCTAAGCAGGCTGGTAGTTCATTTGGATTTATCTTTTAAAAAAATGTAAATCCCAGTTTTTGTTAATAACTAAACTAGAGTGGCTAACAAAATAAAGGAATATAAAATAATCAAAATATAAGGAAATAGAATAGCAACAACAGCTGAAAATATATTGCCAACTGTCCAAGCATGAGGTGGACTTAGAAATGCATTACCACAGCAGTTTCCAAACTGTGGCCCTCCAGTGGGTCACGACCCCCTTTTTAGTGGGGTGCGAAATTGACAAGGAAGGTTAGGCTTTGTGCATCCAGGGCTAAGCAATCTGCTACTTGGGAGGAGCACTGCTGCCCAATCACCTTCATAGCCATAGATTGCTTGAGTGGCCGGTAAAGTGAAACCTTTTTTAGATGGTTCCTGAGGTTTAGGAAGCCCTGCATCATCCACACAAACTAGGATGTTCATCAATGCAGGCTTTGAAGAATCATTGCCCCTGCATCCCATTGCTCTCTAATATTGCAGGAGCATGCGCTTCTGTGTAAAGTGGTCCCTCCCCGTCACCTGCAGAGCCATTCGTGGCTTGAGCAACCTGCCGTGAGCATCCCTCTCAGCCGTGAAGAGCTCTGGAGGCGAGGGGGTGGCATGTTACATAGGAGAGTGCAAAACTTAGCATTTAATTCCCCACCCCCCAGGAATGCCACTGGGCTGTGCTGAGGAATGAGCTGCAGTTGTGCACAGTGGTGTCATCCAAATGATTTAGGAACAGGTACTCACTTTTGATTGGCACTTGTCGGGGTCCGCCCACCAGAAGTGATGTCATAAGCCGAAAGTGATGTCATGGCAGGAAGTGAGGTCATAGCCGGAAGTGAGGTCATGATTGTTGCCATGGATGGGATCATGTTTGTAATAACTTCAGCTTGTGGTTAGTGTTGATTTAACTTCTATTGCTTTGCTTTCTAGAGATGTGTATATACATATTTTGCTTCGACTGTTCTCTGGTTAAATAGCAGACTAGACTGTACTAGATTGTGAGCCCTTTTGGGACAGGGAGCCATTTAACTTTAATGTTAAATGCAAGGAGCCGGCAAGGAGCAGGAGGGGGAACGGGCGACCAAAAAAAGACTGCGTGGGGGCTGGGGCTGGGGGGAGGCTGCAGGAGGAACTGGGACGCTGGATCTGCGCGGCTGGAGGGAGCGGGAGCCCCAGGTAGCCTACCTTCTCATGCTTGCTGCCTTATTCCCGGGTCTCCCTCGCTGCTGCTGCTGTTGCTGCTGCCACTGCTGCCGCTTCCGGTCCTCTCGCTCCGCTGCTGCCGCTGCTGCCACCACCACCACGCTGCCTGCCTGCCTGCCTCCTCACAGAAAGTGCAGGCAACAGCTGCGGGCGTGCAGTACGCATGCGCAGCTGCTGAGCCAACCAGCCGACGGGGCCAGCTTCAAGTGGGCGGGGCCAGCTCAACTTCTAGGAACCGGTACTCGCGTAGTGGTGCGTAGTGGGTGCATGACATCACTGGTCGTGCAGGAATTGGCTCCATTCTCAGGAAGTTCCATGTGACAAGGAAAGACACAGTGATCTGGGGCCTGAAAAGCTGCTGTGCATGGCTGCAGGTGTGCATGACAAGCTGACCAAGGCCGGGCAGTTGGAGGTGAGCAACACAGGAACGTGTTCCTGGTGGTTGCCACACACCAATATGCTTGGGAGAGCAGGTCAACCGCACATTCTCAGCAGCCACCTGTGTTCTCAGTCTGTCCTGGCTGTGAGAAGGCTGTTTTGCTGTGAAGAAAACCACAGCCTGGTCTTCTGTACCTCAGGCAGTGATGTATTGGAAGGGGAGCAGGGAGTGACCTCGAGGGTCTTTGTTGTTCAGCGTTTTTGTTGTCATTTGCAAGGTTTAAAAAAATGTAAAGAGGAAAGCCAAGTTGTCGAAGTCGGAAGGGGGGTGGGTGGGGGATGCCTTGGAGATGGAGCAAGTTACATTCCACCCTTTAAATATTGCAAATAGCTTTATTTCCTCTTAATGGGGTAATTTATACAGTACCTACTATCTCCATTGACAGCACTTTTTCTCCACCAGCAAATGGGCAGCATTTACTGAATCAATTACTTGAGTTATGAAGAGGAGCACAAAGCCTCAGCGCACTCCATTCTTCTCAATAACAAAGGAGAAAACACATTAAAAACTAGCATTGATGGGTTGTTGTGAGATCCAGTCAATGAGCACTCCCAGAATTGAAATTAAAAGGCAGTTAGGAGAAAATTGTTTTCTCTGGTCATCAGTCACCCCGTGAAAGGGCTTTTTCACCCTGATTAATTAAAAGCGGGGAAGTGGAGGGCTATTTGGGGGGGGGGGGTCAAAGCATCTGGACTGGGGGGGGGGGGGGGGGGGGGGGGGGGGGGGCAGCGCGAGTTAATGGGCAGCGGCTTCTTCCTTGACTGAGTGTTAGAGCTCAGTCCATAATTTCATCTTGAAAATGGGCAAGGGAGTGAATCTTCCTCTTAGTAATTGAGTATTGATTTGAAAATAAATGGCACTGAAACTCCCACTGAACTGTCAGGATATATTCCAGACAGCAGTGACAATAAATGGTTTCTGGTTGGCGTGAAAGTTATGTATCAGCTCGATACTTAAACACATGGAGCTCATCTGCAATACGTCTTCCGATTTATCAAGCTTCAGCAGGCGTCAATATGCGACACTACATGGGAAATAACATCGGTGTGATGGAGGCCAAAATGGGCTTCATGAGATGGACCTGGCCTCCTCCTGCACGTCCTTTGATTTGCAAAGATTTAGAACACCACACTCAGCAGCAGGGCAGGTTGCCTGAGAAATGCCTCCAATGCTCCGGCCTTGATATTGTGCAGGTTGTCATTGTGGTGCCTCTCACATCATACATAGGCCATGGTTGGACTCTGGGTGGGTGCTGTGGGTTGGGTCACATATGTGCAGTCCTCACAATCTGATGATCATATGGATGATGATGATGATGATGATGATGATGATGATGATGATGATAATAATCATAATCATAATCATAATCATAATAATACATGTATTTATATACCACCTTTCTTAAGATCACTAGATTTCTCTAATGACTAACTCAAGGTGGCTTACATAGGCAGACTTTTATTCACAAACCCAAAGGTTTTTACAATTTACAGAAATGTTCTATCTTTCAAGAACCACACTCATACAGATCTCTCTTTCTGGATTTAGCCTTCTTTCTTAGCCACCCGTCTGTCTTCTGCTGGCTGATCAGAGGCTTCCCTGCTCCCACCAGAGAAGCAGCTGACCTACACACTCCTCCTCCCATGAGGCAGCTGGAACTCAGCTTTTAATCAGCTGCAGTTTGCAAAGTCTGCCGCTCACAGAGACTTCTGGTAGTCTCGAGCTCACGACCTTCAGATCTTCAGCTGTTATCTTTGGGCAAACGGAGGCATTAACCCCCTCGGCTAAATCTTCTGCCATGCAATTGCGTGTCAATCTTATGACACGCAATTGCATAGATACTCTGACTTGAAAACATTAGGAAGATATGGACATTGTATCTGTGTTTCAGATGTGTAGACATCAAGCCATGAACATGCATATGAGAGCCAGCTCTCTATTTTAACACCAACACGTTATGTTCCTTAAGCATGCAACTCCCAAAGTCAAGAGCTAGCTGGTTTTATCATGTGTGAAGACTGGAGGTTTGGTCTGAAGGCACATTCCAAAACACGTCTAGGTCTGGTCATGCCGGGATCCTTGGAAACTGTATATTATTATTAGCCGCCTCCAGGGGTGTGTGATTGCATGCTTTCATCAAAAGTGTGGCCTTCCTGGCTGGCAGATTGGTGGCCTCTTGTCATCAGCCCAGTAAGTAGCCATGCTACCCGCTTAGCCCCTGGCCATCCAGGCAGGTGCCTGCTATACTCACAGATGCCAAGTAGACAGGTGTCTCCTGCATGCTTTGACTTACTCAGAAATAAAATAAGGACCACATCGCCAACCTTTCCTTGGTTTCTCAACCCAGTCATCAGTGTTGTGGGCAAGAGTCCTGCTGTGCCTCTCAGGTTGTCATAATAGTGTCTGCGCATCGTGAGCATCTAAACTGACCAGTATGGGGAGCAGACTCTAAATGGGCCAGCCAGCAGCCCCCTTATTTCTGCACCTGGTTCTGCCAGGACTCTTGCACACCTCAAGCAGAGTTTGCACAAGCAGTTCGGGGGCTGTTGCCTGGGCGCCTCTTCAGCTGCAGAAGAGGCATTTTGGGTCTGTGCTGTTCATTTTCACTGGGTTTGGGGGAGGATTTTCTGGGATGTTGTTTGGAGGTCAAAACACCGCTCTTCACCTTCTCCTTCCCTGTTCATTACCAAGCTGCCTACAGCTGAGAATGTTTTATTAACACAGGCGAGGGAAGGGCTGTTGGAAAAGCAAACCCTCGTTAGGATGCAAGTGGGGGGGGGGGCTCTGCGGAGCAACTTGGGGAGGAAACGCTGGCGCTCCGAGTGGACTTGCCGAGTCAGAGTGAAGCCAGAGCACAGCTCCAGAGCCCACTTGGGGAAATGGCCCACTGGCTGCTAGCAGGGAAAAGGGGTTCCTGGGCAGGGCCACGGAGAAGGAGATCTGCTGCCTGATGCGCATTTGCTCAAAGACTTCCGTTGACTCTAATGAGACTTATTCTCAGTTATGTGTGCAGCTTAATTTTAATAGGTTTCAATTCAAGTTTTCAACTCATTCTGAGTCTACCTGTAAATAAATAAAGGGTATGTGCCTGCCACTGAAGTTAAGCCACCAGTGACAGCGCAATCCTAGCGCACCCCTTGCGTTGATGCGCCGTCATTGCGTCGATGCAAGGGGCGAAGCGCGGGCGTCAAGCAGCACCCCCGCGTCGGAGCTGCATCTCTGAAGCCAACGCTGCTCTCCGTGGACAAAGGGTTGCGACTGAGCTGGCCCTGGGTCAGATGACGGTTCCGCCTCTGGCGGGTACTTCTGTGCATGGGGGCAGCCTCTGCCTCGACCAAGGAGGCAGTCTGAGTGGAGGGGGGCCTTCCTCAGCCTTGGACCGGAGATCCCGGGTTGGCCTGTGGGCAGTCCTGAGTGCAAAGGGTCTGTTCTGCCACACTGACTGGTGACCCTTTCCCCAGGACAACGTTTTGGAATGCATATTGCCTGCGAAAGACCTGATTCCTAAACAGAGAGCGAGAGAGAGGATTTCTCCCTGCATTTAGAAAATTGAGACCCCTGAGCTCTGCCTGGCCAGCTGGCCCTGTGTGTGGAACAGGTAGAAATTCCGAGGATGCCACTTCGGGGGGCCTGGCTTCTGTGTTGTGAAAATGACTCAGGACTTTAGCTCGAGTTTTGACGTTTTGGCCTGACTCTTGTCTGAATTCAGTCGTGCGTGTCATTAAGCATGACCAGCTAACTTGGCCACTGACTCTCAATGAGCAAGCAATTCTGGTCACCTGAATCGGTGGGTGCGCTTCATCACTTTGTTGCAGCTTCCGCTTCAGAAAGAACTTTTTCAGAGATCCAGGAGGCACCACAAAGTTGCCAGGACCAACAGGCAGAACAACAGGCGCGGGGGGTGCTGGAGGGGAGGCGGAAAGCTGAGGCGTGTGACAACGCACCTGTTTCAGTTTCGGGTAGCCGGCTGCAGCAAGTGTGAGGTTTGGGGCGGAGGGAGGAGCGTGAGACCTGGGCGAGGGAGGCCCGGCCAGTCAGCTGAAGGGGGGAGAGGAAGGAGCAGAATCCTCTCGTCCATCTCCGAAGTCTCAAACCCTTGATTGGATGAAAGAGCTGAGTTCTGAGTTCTGGCTCGGGGGGGGGGGGGGAGAGGGGGAGGAGTCTTGGCCATAGAAGAACACTGCATTGCCATGGAGGGGTTTTTTTCATTGTGGCGGCTGGTTTCCTCTGGAGCTGAAGGTTCCCTGCAGCCAGCCTGCTCACTCGCTTGCTCACTGGAGTAAGAGCCACAGGACAGCCCAGCTGTGGCGGAAAACAGGCCTCCCTGAGGGAGCGATGTCCTGCGGCCGGGACTGTTTTTCTCCCTTCTGTTCTTCTGGGGTCAGCTGTGATGTGAACGGGGGGGGGGAGGCCAGTTAGGAGTGAAGCTCTGTCGGCAGCACATCACTGGTCCATCAGAACATTATCATTAAGTGTGAAATGACCACTCCAAGTGCACCTCCTGCACCTCCCATTTCAACCATTTGCACGCACAAACCTAACCTGCCCCACAGCTTGCCACAAAAAGACTCCTGACCCATGAAACTGACTCATGAAAGTCCAGAATGGAGTCGCCACAGGCACGAACTGGGACTCCTGCATGAGTCGGTTCACTGGGGGCAGAGACTCCTCAGTTGACTCAACTCAAATGTCAAGACTTGGGCACGACACCGCCTGGCTCTCCGCTTCCTCCCCAGCAGCCTAAATTTTCCCTCCAGGACCTCCCTGCTACATTTCCCCACATCTTTGGTGCCAACCTGCACCACAACTGCTACCTCCTCCCCAGCACTCTCTACCAGCCCATCTAGACGAGACGTGATGTCCGCAACCAAGCAGGCAAGTCACCACGTGGTCCTCCCATCCACCCCCGACCCCCCCCCATGTTCCTGAATATAGAACTGCCCACAAGAACCCCTGAGGAGTACCCTTGGCATGACTAGACATGGGTCCGCCACCTGAAGAAGGGGTGCCCCTGGGGGACTGCTTCCCTCTGCTCCAGGCTGACGTCCTCCAGCCCTGAGACCCCCTACCCCGGCGGCTGAGGAGCTGCCCCTCTGAGGGTGGGGCAGTTGAGTCCCCGGGAGTCCCAGGAAGTCTCACTGTCTTTCCTCCAGGGAGCTCAGGGTGTTGTTCATGGCTTCTCCCCTCATTTTGTCCTGCCAACAACCCTGTGCGGCAGGTGAGGGTGAGAGACAGTGGCTGACCCGAGGAAGCCTCACGGCTGAGCAGGGACGTGAACCTGGATCTTCCACGTCTGAGTCCAGCCACCAAAGCACAGCAGCCTCCACATGGAGGTGGGAGGAAACAGGGGGATGTTGTTGTTGTTGTTGTTGTTGTTGCAATTTTGGTGTTTTCCAAAGTCAGAAAGCAGTGTTGCGCGTTTTTATTCAAAATTTACATTATTTATTTATTTATTTATTTATTTATTTATTTATTTGATTTATACCCCGCCTTTCCGCCACAAAGGCCCTCAAGGCGGCATTTACAAGGTTAAAACACAATAAAAAACAATTAAAAACAGTATTAAAAGACAATAAAAACAATATTAAAAATACAACATACAAACAAATTAATCCCTAGGATCATAAAATATATAAAAAGAATGCAAAAAAAAATGCAAAAAAAATTCTCAATTGTAATTGCTTTAAAAGTGTAATGGTAGGTGAGTTAGGTAACATAGCATCAGCAGATGCAGCCACAGTTGTTTCCCATGAGCACACACCCATTAAATAATAAGTAAAAACCGCATAAAATGGTCCTATTTTCCCCCCACAGGTTTTGGGTTGTTTGTTCTGCAAAGATGTGTTTTTGTTTTTTTTATTCCTGGTTCCTTCCCCCTCTGGCCACAGCAAGTGAGAGGCTGTTTCTCCTTCCCCCCAGCACCTGACCGAGTGGAACGAAGGCCTGTGCCACGTGATGGATGTGTGTGGACAGAGCAGCCGGTGGCATCTAATCGAAGGCCCCTGTGAATCCCGTTAGATGTGCCTCCACTGGCTTTTCTTGGGCAATGCTTTCCCTGCTTCTTATACCTGCAGCGTCAGAGGATGGCAGCTTCGCAGATTCCCCTCCTGTTGCCAAGTAGGTAATGGGAAGAAGAGGGGCCACTTCCCGCCTTGTGCCCCTTGCCCATTCCCCGCCCTGCAGGGGTCCTGCGTGGCAAATGCGGCTTCACTGGACGGTTGTCGCGGGGGCTGCCGGAGCCCCACCAGTGAATTGAGACATCCTGCCTGGACGCTTGACGGGCGCTTGGCTAATTGCTTTTGCCACCCATCAGCTGCTGAAATGAAGAGCTGCCTCCTGTCGTTTTTGTCCTGGAAAATGAAAAAAGGGGCGGGGGCGGCTGGCTCTGCATCTCGCTCTGCTGGCTTAGCAAGACCCCACTGCATGGTTTGGAAATGGCTCAGAGGAGCCTGTGCTTCGCCTCCAGTCAGGAGCTGCAGCAGCCCTTTCGCAACGACACCCTGTGCGAGGGGCCTACTATACCCGCTGGGCTGAAGTGCGTTCCTGGGGCTCCACGTGGACTGGCCCATTCACTCCATCAGTGGATTTCGAATTTTCTTGCCCCCAACGGAGGCGGTGAGGAGAGCCCTGCCGGATCAGGCCTGATGCCCAGGTGTTCTGCCAAATTCCCTGCAGGGCCTCTCCAAGGGCCCCAATGCCCACACCAGGCTAACTAGTTTCCCCTCCAGAGCGGCCTCAGAGATAGGCAAGAGGGAGGGGTTCTGGACCTCCTCTCTTCCGGCAGCTTTGCTTGGGATCATCGGCTGGCCAGCCTCCTCCAGACTGCCCTCATCACTGGCTTGGCTCCAAACTGCCCTAAGCCTAGCACCAACAAACCCCACCAACAATCAATAGGCAGTCAGCTTGCCCAAGCCACAACGGCCTCCTCCACCTGGTGGCTCCAGGGGCATGGCAGCCATACGACAACTCCCAATGGTTACTCCCCACAATAACCTTACCTTATCCAGTCCAGCAATCCATCCGTCTGTCAGTCAGTCCTTCAGGCAGGCAGTCCAGCCAGCACTCCATCAGTCAGTCCCAATCCATCCATCCATCACCTACCTGGTGCTTCTGTCCAGCACCTACCCAGGTGCTTTACTCCAGTTCCCGCCTCCCACTTTATACTAAGGCCAGCCAATCGGTATCTGTTGCTAGGCAGGCTCTAGCCACGCCCATCTGCACCTGTGCTGGCCTCCCTTCAGAGCCAGAGCCCTCATCAGCCTGCAGCTGTGCTCCCGAGGCTTGCAAAGACCTTGGGGGTTAACCCTATAATCCCTGGCTTATCCGGGACAAGGGGCCACTGCTGATACCACTCCCCCTCTCCTCGGGGTATCTCCTGCCTTTTCCGATACTCCACGCTGTTTCTCCAGTTGGCCAAGCAGATGCCCCTGAGAAGCCCCCAGGCAGGAGCAGGGGGCCTGCGTCCTGCCACCCTGGCTTCCCTGCACAGGTACTCAGTGCTGTGCTGCTCTTGCGCCCGGAGGTCTCATTCAGCTGCCATGACCAGCCACCTTCCCGCCACAAACCTCTCCATTCGCCATTTCGTGCTAAGGCCATCTGACCGAGCGGCGATCACCACGTCCTGCAGAAGAACATTCCCTGGGTGTGCTATCCCTGTGGAGAGGCTGAGCACACCCAGCTCCACCCGGACCATCGCTGCTGTCCAGCTTCAGGTGGTGCCCCATCGTGGCCTGTCCTGAGGAAAGCAGGTTCAGCTACAGGGAGCCGCATTTCACAGTGCAATGCTGGGTGTGTCTGCTCAGAAGTAAGTCCCATTGTGCTCCATGAGCCTACTCCAGCGCGTGTCTAGAACTGTAGACTCCTGCATTGCACTTGGAAACTGTCCAAACATTTCAGCTGGTCTAGAAAGCACTGAGGTTGAAGCTCACTGCCCTGGTGCTCTGAGGGCTACACTGGCTCCCAGAAGGTCTGTGAGGACATCCGTAGGCATAGGTGGCTGTTACCTGGGCAGGGGTTTGGGACGTGGTTACCTGAACGACAGGCCTGCCCACACGTTGCCTTTGGGCCCTACGCAGAGCCCCTGATCACCAGCAGGAAGTGCCACACGTTCAGCGCCAGGCCCCAACGTGAGCAG
Organism: Lerista edwardsae; assembly: GCA_029204185.1. Classification (NCBI taxonomy): domain Eukaryota; kingdom Metazoa; phylum Chordata; class Lepidosauria; order Squamata; family Scincidae; genus Lerista; species Lerista edwardsae. The sequence goes on along the minus strand of JAJKFI010000057.1, from coordinate 6,484,355 downwards.
ACGGAGCGGGGGGTCCCACCAGGACGCCGGTTCGAGGGGGGGGGGGGGGGGGGGTGGACGGGGGGGGGGGAAGGGCAAGCGGGCTCACGAGGGGGCAGGGATGACAGACAGTCCCTGCTGCAGCAGCGTTCCAATCCCCCTTTGGGGTCGGGCGGCCCGACAGATTTCCTCAGCTCTGCACCTGCTCAGACACGGGAACAGAGTTGAGGAGACCCATTGCAAGCACTCCCTTCCCCCGAGGAGAGCTCCAGCAGGAGCCTGGCAGGGCCGTGATCCGGGGGGGGGGGCCTTCTGGCGCCACTTGAGCCCCGGGTGCTGCTGGGCTCAGGACTGGGCCTCCTGCCTTCCGCGGCCCCGCCCTGCCCCCTGCGCTCCCCCCGGGGGGCGGGGGGCGCAGGGCAGGGCCTCTTGGGGGGTGGCTCTGGCAACCGCAGAGGCCCTGGTGCTTTGCTTTGTCCTGCATTCCTTTGATTCCTCTTTTTTAATTTTGATTTCATCTTTGCTCATGCTTGTTTGTTTTTATGGTGATTGGCTGTTAAGTTGTTTTAACTGACATTTTAAGTCATCTTGGTGAATCCTTGAATAGAAATACAGCCTAAAAATGAGAGAGAGAGAGAGAGAGAGAGAGAGAGAGAGAGAGAGAGAGAGAGAGAGAGAGAGAGAGAGAGAGA
>JAJKFI010000057.1:6471968-6483674 GCA_029204185.1 Lerista edwardsae | reverse complement strand
AGAGAGAGAGAGAGAGAGAGAGAGAGAGAGAGAGAGAGAGAGAGAGAATTTGAGGATGGACAAAAGGCAGAATTTTTTCACTTATCACACACATTTTTAACCCTACGGTGGCCACCCCAGAGACGGGGTGGAGCTGGGATCCCGAACTTAGGCCAGATTCGAGCCCTGCCCGCCCCCGGCCTGGTTGGCTCCACAGCGGCCAGCAATTTCACTGGCTCAGATCCGAGTAGCCCCGTGGCGTGGCTGGGGCTTTACCCGAGTTAAGGGGAAAATACCCCTTACCCACAGGTGGCTTCCAGCTGCTGCCTCCTCTCCTGCGTTGCATGCAGTGCGGGCCAGTGCATGCAGTGGTGGACCCCACCGAGACTCGGCCCGGGATCGGTTGGCGATCGCTGCCCCCAGTGCTGGCTTCCCGCTACCACCACACTGCACTCCGTTTCGGAGCTCTCTGAGCTGAGGGGCAGGTGGGTGGGCCCAACACCGCCCACCTTTACAACTACAGCCGCTTAAGCAGGTGGGCGAGAGGCAGTGGCGGCTCATGTGACCCCCGGACACCACCCCCCCTCCGCAAGGGCTGTCATTGAGTGCATTGTAGGATTGGGCTGCCCATGAAATAAAACATTGGCCCATTTAGACCCCAACCACTTGTATCCTGTTTTACTGGCCACATGCAGGTAATGGCCAAGGGGCGCAGAGCATTTCTGAAGGGCAACAATTCCATCTCTGATCCAAACATAGCCCCAAATCACCACCTGCACGATCTGCTCCTCCAGGAGAGGCAACCCAGGCTACACGACTGCTGATGGTGGCCCTGCATGCTCCAAGGGGCAGTTTTGTGCGCATGGCCGCATATGTGGTGAAGGTCTAGAACAGCCTAGGAGGCAGCCTGGCAGAATGGTTTGTGCCACTGGAGTGACTTGTAGGTCCACATGGATGCCACTGAAAGGGACTGAGACCCGAAGCAGGCAGATCTTTGTCGGAGGAGAAACTCTCAATCGATATTCATCATAAAACTTAAGCACAAACCTTCCGTAGTGCACTAAGCTGCACACTGCTCTGAAAGCAGATGAGGTGTGGCAGTGGCTGCATTTTGAGTGTGCATTTTGTGAAGCAACACAGAGCGATATCGTTTCATCAACATTCCTCCCATTTGCTGACACATCTTGGCTCCCGTTGAAGCAGGGAATTCTCTCTGGTAGAGCCTGAGGGAACACAAACGCCGGGTTGCGTGGAAGGCCCTGAAGTTCCATTCCAGCACCTTGAATGGGCGGCCGGCGCAGCTTCTGCAGCAGCGGCCCAGCAGGCTCCGACTGCCCGGTTCCCAGAGCCACCCTGGCCCCTGCATTCCGCTCTAACTGCAGCCTCCAAGCCGTCCTCGAAGGCAGCCCCCCGTGCAGCACTTCACAGCAATCCAGCCTCGAACTCAGCAGGGCCTGGACCACCGCGGGCAGGTCCCATCAGCCCACACACGGCCACAGTGTGCGCATCACTCAAAGCTGGGCAACTGCTCATGCCTGCTCACTGGTGCCACCCGGCTCTCCAGGGAGAGCTGCCCGTCCAGGAGCCCTCCCACACTGCCCACCCACGCCTGCAGGGGGAGTGCAGCCCCACTCAGAGTGGGAAATTATCCAGTCCCTGCACGGAGGATTTCCTGACAAGGGGGGCCTCTGCCTTTTCCGGATTCAGCCTCAACCTCTTGGCCTTCACCCGGATCCCAACTGATGCCAAATCACAGAGTACGCTGTAAAGCAAGTGAAAAATGCCACACTGGGTGACTTGACCCACACTGACGAGGACCTGGTATGTCTCCCCACTGGGGGTCTCTGCCTTTTCTCCACCTAACCCCTATTTTGCTTGGTTCTAAATGTAATCACTGGTTACCACGTATTCTGAGGATGTTCTGACAAAGGCGCATATTGCCAGCCAGCCAGCCAGCCTCCTGCCAGACGCAACTGAAATATGCAGCAATTTGATGCACTGCCACAGAGGTGACTGAATTATGTGTCTCCACCAGGGAGAGCATTCGGCAAAGCAAACCTCTCCCGTGATGAGCTCTGACCTCCAGCTTGTCAAATCAGGAATTCTTGATCTTCTCTCCAGCACAGCTGGGAATCAATCTGTAGTCGCTCAGATGCACATGCTAGTTTCCTGCTATGATAAGCATCGTTCGCATGCCTGGCCACTGGGCTACGAACGGTAAAATGCAGCCAAGAAGGCTACGTCCGATCACTGGGCTGTGCAGCTGGTTGTGCGGCAAGAGAAAAAGATGCCCCAGTGACACTTGGTTCTCCTATCATGATGGAGATGGTGTGACAGTCTGTCATTTCCTGAGTGACCCTTTCTGCTTGGGTCATGACAAGCATTTAACTAATTGGTACAAATGAAGACCAGCAAGGAACAACCCTAAAGCAAACAGCAGGAACAGAAAGAAAGAAAGCCTCCCCTTTCAAAAGCCTTCATTAAAAATGAAAATGGATAGAAGTGGAGCTAGACCTCATTATCACAATGGAAACTGCTGATAGGACTTCTGGCTTGGATGGAAAGAACTTTTGAGAAGAAAATCTTGTGGTGCTGATCCGCAAACTCCTGTCCCAGGTCGAATGGGAGGCTCCTTGCAGTGGGTGGCTGTGTCAGGGGTCGTCTTACAGTACTGAGAAACACGAAACTCTCCTAGCGCTGTGCGTAGGCTTGCAGAAGAGCTCCTCCGGACTGGCCACACACACACACACACACACACACACACACACACACACACTTCTCCTTCAGCCCTTCTCTGAGCAGAAGAGGACTTCCATTTGTATAAAGGTGTCTTTGGATCCAAGTTGTGGTGTGCAAGCTGTGGCAACAGAAGGCCAAATGCAGTAAGGAAACAGAGTGCGTCAGAAACAAGCTATTATTTATTTATGATTTATTTATTAGGTTTTTATCCCGCCTTTATGCCTGAAGGCACCCAAGGCGGCATTACATGGAAATATAAAATTTAACATTAAAAAACAATATTAAAACAATATTAAAACAATATAGTAAAACAGAATAAAAACAAAACAATAGAATTTAAAAAACAAGCCCTGTGGATCATTTGGTATAAAATATAACACACCAGCCAGCCAGCCAGCCTGTCAACAATTAAAAGCTTTTTGAAATAAAAAGGTCTTCAGCCCCCGCCGAAATGTTAACAAAGAGGGAGCAGTTCTCAGTTCTAAGGGGAGGGTATTCCAAAGTTGGGGGGCCACCACCGAGAAGGCCCTCTTCCTGGCCGCCGCCCCTCTCACTTCTCCTAGAGGCGGCACAGTCAAAAGGGTCCCTCCAGATGATCTAAGAGTACGGGCAGGATTATATGGAAGGAGGCGATCCCTCAAATACCCCGGACCCGAGCCGTAAAGGGCTTTAAAAGTCAAAACTAGCACCTTGAATTGGGCCCAGAACAGAACTGGCAGCCAGTGTAGTCGCCGAAGCAGCGGCTCGACAGAGCTAGATGTTCCGCTCAGCATACATTTGCCCAGTGACAGGCAGTGGCATGGAGAGACAGCAGAGCACGCGCGGCATCAGGACATTGGGACACGGTCAGCTACGCTGGCGGTTCCAAAGAGCAGGCTGGCCCAGGGCAACGGGAGCCGTTTGGCCACACTGGGCCCCGTGCCTGGAGGGGCCCCGCACTGGGATGGCGAGCGGGCATCTTCCATGCCAGCGCTGCTGCTGGGCCGCCCTCCCTCCTGCCCACCCTGGGTCCGACCGGAAGTTGGCGGTGCCGCCGCTGCTCATCCTGGCGAGGGGGGGGTGCAAACGTGTTCTGCGTTGGGCCACGCAGCTCCTAAGGTCAGCCCCGACAAGGGGGAGCCCTAATTTTGTGTCTGGAATTTTGGCCAGCAGACTCACCTCTAGTTTCGTGAGAAGCTACACTCAGTTCTCATCAAAACGACCCACACGCCTTAAGCTTTGCTTAAAGCAAGTGAATGGCTGTCAGGATGAAGGACTCGCGGCTTCGGTGGCCGTGGCTCCTGCACACCCTGGAACTCCACTTGGACAAGATGCTGATCCACTGCTGCTCACAGAGAATGCCGTGACACGCTGGGATCACGGCCTCACCACACAGCAAAGCCTTGGAAATTGATGTCTAGGTGGGGCTTCCTCTTTTTTCTGATTTTGAAGACATTAGGTTAGTAGGGAGGGATGTGGCAGAACCGTATAAAATGAAGGGAGCTACTGAAGGGAGCTAAAACGCGAGACTGGGTTTTTATTCTGAAAAGTACAGTATTTGGCACGACTCTGAAGAGGTTCAGCAAATAATAATAATGCAGTGCTATTTCTTTCACCTGGGCATTTTGAATGGTTATGGTAATAGTGCCTTAGGAAGACTGGTAGTAAAAAAATAAAAAGCTCTTCATTATTAGAGGTAAGCCATTAGAAACTAGAACTGCCTGTAAGGGTATTTTAACCTTGTAATGTTTGCCATAACACACTACTGACTAAAACGCAAGAAACCGGGAGAGGTATTGCATGTCTAATTTACTGCTAAAGGGATGTAACTAATGAATTACATTATGCAAAGGTGTCCTTATGTGGACTGCAATCTACACCAAGCAACTGCAAGAACAGCATTTCTGATCGCTGAAGGTTATTGGCGTTACATACTGTATAGCAATATTCTGTCTCAGAAGAAATTAGGAAATCTTCATTCCCCAAAAACCAAGCAAGAGAATGCGAAAGGTGGACCTATTAATGCCTGTGCTTTGTGACTGGCACAGGGATAACAAATTCTAATGGGCAATCAATATAGAGGTTGGACTGGAGTACAGGGGTCACCAGTGGACTGGTTCTTTGTCACTGAGTGTACTGGAGACCTGGGATGCACATACTAGTTTGCTAAGGATGAGGTGGACACTCTGCAGCTCTGTGGGATTCCCCTGGAACCTCAAAGTCCGTCACCTGGAGAATGGTGGAAATAGTTGGGTGAGGAGAAATGGTGGGAAAGGGGGTGAGGCCAACCACCTGCACTGCCCCAGGGCCCACCCTTTGGAAGAACCTGCATCTTCCAGGCACCCATCTGGACAGCGGCTGTCATCTTCACTGTCTTCTTTAATGAGCCCCCCCCCAATTAATCCTGGCAAAGGAAGAGGCGCTGAGCACTGCTCTTGTTGCCTTAGATGGCTTTTATCTGCTCCTTGTATTGTTGATAATAGTTATTTTCTTATTGCTGCTTTTTAAAAGTTTTCGTTGTTTTTTATTATCATTGTTTTATGCTTTATTGTATTTTTTTTTACAGTACAGGCCGTCCCTCCTGAGCCACGGGTTCGGAACCTGCGGATTTGACCCAAAGGCCTCACTGTACCTCCCCGATGCAACCGGAAGACCTTCCCGCCTCCTCAGGAAGAAGGCTGCGCACACCCTCCCCCGCCTCTGAGAGGCACGTCCAGCTGAGCAGCAGGCGCCCTCTGCGGCCTCCAGACGTGCTCGGAGGTCCTCTGATTACGCCAACGTGCAGCTTGGTTTATCCACAGGTTTCAGTCCCCACACGGGTCCCCCACCGTCTGCAACCTCAGGAGTTGGGATCCTGCACCCAATGGCTCATGCTGTGTGAAGACTACGAAGATGCAGAGTCGGGCTTGTACAGATGCCGCAGGATCAGTTCTCAGTGGCTCAGAGTTAGCTATATTGGGAAAAAGAGAGGGGCAGCAGGGACACTCCGGAGGAGGGAAGAGACTATTGCAGAAAGTTACACGGCAATTTAACAGGCTCCCCCCTTTCACGTTGGTTCTGGTCTTTCATAAATATTTATACAGCTGTCCAAGTCTGTAGATTTGGATCCAGTTGATTGACCATCACTTTGAGGGCCACCAGGAACAATTATGGTAATGCAACATGATTTGCTATATACGACTGTTTGTAGAATTTTGCCCAGTGGTTTTTGTTAGCACCCATATTTGCGTCTGAGTTCAAGAAGATTGTTTTAAAAAGTTACTGATCATGAATAAAAATCAGGCAGTGGAAATTGCCCTTTTATTAGGACACTAGCTTTTTGTTACCTGGTGTTGCCTGGGTAACAAAATGATCTTCCAGAGTTTATGAGTTTTGCACCCCTTCTCATCCCCCACACCGACGGGGGCCGAACCCGGACTCCAACCGCGTCAGGAGCATCACCGGTCACCTCGGCGACCCCGGAAACTATGGACTCGATGCCAATTTCGCCCGTTTTCAGCTGTCTTCACTTCAGGCTCCCTGCGCACCCCCACCCCCGGGGGCGCTGGGGAGGGCTGACCCCTGCAGTGTTTGTTGCAAGGCACGCGCGTGCTGAGTCTGGCCCCCATCGCTCCAGGCGTCGCAGTGGGGCATGGCGGACGTCTTGTTTCACAGCCCTTCCCACCTCCCACATTGAGGGGGGCCGAACCCAAACTCCCATGGCGTCGGGAGCGTCACCGCTTGCCTCGGCGACCCCAGAAACTATGGTTCCGATGCCGATTTTGTCCGTTTTTGACCATTCTCATGCGAGCGCCCCTGCACACCCCATCCCCGGGGGCACTAGGGGGGCCTAACTCCCGCAGTGTTTGTCGCCAGGCCTCAAGGCATGCGCGTGCCGAGTCTGGCACCAGTCGCTCCAGGAGTTGCAGCGGGGCATGGTGCACATCTTGTTTTGCACCCCTTCCTGCCCCCCATGCTGAGGGGGGCTGAATCCGGACTCCCACGGTGTCGGGAGCGTCACCACTAACCTCGGTGACCCCAGAAACTACAGATTCAACGCCAATTACGGCTGTTTTCGACCGATTTATGCAGGGCCCTGTGCGTACCCCTACCCCCGGGGTCACTGGGGGGGCCTGACCCCCGCAGTGTTTGTCACCAGGCCGCAAGGCACGTGCATGCCAGGTTTGGTGCGCATCGTTCCTGGCGTTCCAGCATGGCATGGCGGACATTTCGTTTAGCACCCCTTCTCGCCCCCCACACCGAGGGGGGCCTGAACCTGGACTCCAACTCTGTTGGGAGTGTCGCCGCTCGTCTCGGAGACCCCAGAAACTATGGACTCAATGCCGATTTCGGCCGTTTTCGACCATTTTCATGCAGAGACCCCCGCGTACCCCCACCCCTGGGTGCGCTAAGGGGCTCTGACCCATGCAGTGTTTGTCGCCAGGCCACAAGGTGTATGCGTGCCACGTTTTGTGTTGATCAGTCCAGGCATGCCAGCAGGGCATGACGGACATTGTGTTTCGCACCCCTTCTTGCCCCCCATGCCGAGGGGGGGCCAAACCTGGACTCCAACGGCATCGGGAGTGTCGCCGCTTACCCCGGCAACCCCGGAAACTATGGACTTGATGCCGTTTTCGGCCGTTTTCGACCATCTTCACACGGGGACCCCCGTGTACCCCCACCCCCAGGGGCGCTAGCGGGGTCTGACCCCCACAGTGTTTGTCGCCAGGCCACAAGGCATACGCATGCCGAATCTGGCGCCAGTCGATCCAGGTGTCGCAGTGGGGCATGGCAGACGTCTCATTTTGCACCCCTTCCCACCCCCCACGTTGAGGGGGGGGCGAATCCAAACTCCCACAGCGTCGGAAGCATTGCCGCTCGCCTCGGCAACCCCAGAAACTACAGAACCGAGGACGATTTCATCCATTTTTGACTGTTTTCACACGGGGGCCCTGGGGCACCCCCACCCCCAGGGGCACTAGGGGGGCCTGACCCCTGGAGTGTCTGTCGCCAGGCAGCAAGGCACGCGTGTGCTGAGTTTGGTGCGCGTCGCTCCAGGTGTTCCAGTGGGACATGGCGGACGTTGTGTCTCGCACCCCTTCTCACACCCCACGCTGAGGGGGGGGGAATCCGGACTCCGACGGTGTCAGGAGCATCGCCGCTCGCCCCGGCGACCCTGAAAATTGGATTTGATGCCGATTTCGGCCGTTTTCGACCATTTTCATGTGGGGACCCCCACGTACCCCCATCCCAGGGGCGCTAGGGGGGTCTGACCCCCGCAGTGTTTGTCGTCAGGCCACAAGGTGTATGCGTGCCAAGTTTCATGTCGATTGGTCCAGGTGTACCAGCAGGGCATGGCGGACGTTTTGTTTCGCACCCCTTTTCGCACCCCATGCCAAGAGGGTGCCGAACCCAGACTCCAACAGCATTGGGATCGTCGCCGTTCATCCCGGCGATCCCGGAAACTATGGATTTCATGCCGATTTTGGCCATTTTCGACCATTTTCACGCGGGGACCCCCACGTACCCCCACCCTCAGGGGCGCTAGGGGGCCCCGACCCCCGCAGTGTTTGTGGCCAGGCTGCTAGGCTTCCGCATGCCAAGTTTGGTGCCAATCGGTCCAGGCGTTACAGCAGGGCATGGTGGACGTTGTGTTAGGCACCCCTTCTTGCCCCCCACGTTGAGGGGGGACCAAACCCAGACTCCAACTGCGTCAGGAGTGTCACCGCTCATCTCGGCAACCCTGGAAACTATGCATTTGACGCCAATTTCGGCCGTTTTCAGCCGTCTTCACACGGGGACCCCCACGTACCCCCACCCCTGGGGGCGCTAGGGGGGTCTGCCCCCCGCAGTGTTTGTCGCCAGGCTGCAAGGTATATGCGTGCCAAGTTTCGTGCCAATCGCTCCAGGCGTTGCGGAGCCTATGTGGAACATACATACATACGCACACACCCACGCTCTTCTTTATATATATAGATTTATCTCAGCCCTCCTTGCCAGGGCTCTCTCTGTCTTAAATTACACCAACAACAGCACCCGTCTTTTGACTGCCATTGTACCACTTCATCCTTTACTAATAGCACAAGCCTCTATGTGTTTGCTCAGGAGTAAAACCACCATGTTCACTGGGGCTTACTCCCAAGCAAGTCTGTATAAGATTTCAGCCTAAATAAAATTAGTAAGCCACAATTCAGCTACTTACGTCTGGTTGCCTGCGTTCGGATTTCCGAGCAAGAGAAGTTCCGGAGTAGGAATGTTCAGGGTTGGTCTCCACTGGATGAGAGAGGAGGGCACTGCGGTCCTTTCAGTAGCATGTGCTTTAGGGGGCCACCCAAAGGGCCAGCGCAAGCCGCCTGTGTCAGTCCAGCTCTGTCGCAAGCATGCCATCAAGGTACGTTCGGACCAGTACTGGGGGCAGCAGTGGCAGCCCAGCCGTGCCACAAAAGGGCGGAGGTGATCTGGCCCCGTGCCAGCCAGGTTTGGCCAGCACAGGGGCTTTGCAGGGCCGGGGAAAGGGGGAGCGGGAGGGCGGTCCCGTGGGCAGGGTAGCCTGGGGAGGGGGGGGGAGTCAGGATCCAGCTCCAGGTCCTGACTCCTGTCCTCAGCACCACACAGCCCTGGATCAGGCCGCGTTGGGCCACTCGGCCTTGCGACTGCTGTTTGGGGTCAACAGCAAGGGGACAAACGTCCCTTGCCTCGTGGTGAGCTCCAGGGGCAGCCAAACCTGCACTGGATACAGCGCAGGGCTGCCAGGCTGATTAGTTAGGCTAATTAGTTGGTTACCGGTTAGTTATCGGTTAGGATTGGGCTACCTGACTAGAAGGAACCCTTCAGACATCACTAAATGGCCGGGGGGGGGGGCACATTGTGGTCTAATCGTCCAGCCGTACACCAGGAGTTGCTTGTCTGCCTTGGTTTTCTATCTGATCAGGCCTGGCTTCAAAAAATACTCCATTTCCACTTGCGGCAGAACAACAGTCCTGAGTGTGGCTTATCCTCACTCTGGGAATTCAAGCATAACACAAAGCCAGAGACAGCACTGTTGCAAGGGGAAAAACGGAGCGGTGGGAGCTGCAGGCTGCTTGCCAGCTGCTCGTGTCAGTCGGACCATGTGACCCAACTCGGCGGTCATTTCCTCCTGCAGGAGGGAGAGGGTGGGGGGAGGGGAAGGGGAGGCGGCGTGCACTGATCAAGTCACCGGGCTCATCAGCCGGGTCCGAATCTGTCTGTGGCCTGGATGGGCCATACTTTGGGGACGCCGTCTTAAATTTCAAGCCTTGTTTTGGTCACCATCCTGTGCACGCTTGCCAGGGGCCTGGTCCCATTGAGAGCCGTGGATGCGCAGCATTGTGCTGTTGGACTCTGAGGGAAGAGCTTTGGTCATCCTGGAGTTAATGGTCCACAGCAGCATGTATGAAGCGAGTCATGCGAATGGCAGCCCTTCCCGGGACAGGAAGCTCCCTCTGCAGGAAGCCGCGCCCACAGATTTCCTTCCTAGTCTTCCTGGGTGCATGCATTATTTACCACAAGGCAATTTAATTCGGCCTTTGTAATTACTGTTTTCCCATTTATCGTGATCAAATTATGCCTAGCATGTCTCCATTTTGCAAGGTAAATTACCTCCCAGTAACTCCAATCTACACTATATGAAATCTGATTGAAATAGACAACTAACTTTTGATTCATGCCCGAAGTGCCTCAAAGCATCGCAGCAGGAGGAAAAGGTGTTAACACAAATCAAGAGGCAGCCGGTATAACTAGCTGACCTCTCCATGGCCTTGATTTGTAAAGGCAGGCCCCCGCTTTTGTAAATTTCAAGCAGCAGGATGCTTGCGCAGCGCAAAAGCCTGTCAGCTCCCTTCGCAGTTGGCATATATATATTGTGTGTGTGTGTGCACAGCACACTCCTGTTGGCTGGCACTCCGGTGATTTCTCTGTCTGCACCTTCGCTGTGCAAGAAGGCAGAAATTTTGCAAGTTATCGGAAAATGCTTCACAGTGGTTATTTTTATTAGTGCAGATGCAGAATGTTCTGCAAAGGTCACTGGAGGACAAGGTCCCCCTCCCTGTCAGCAACGCACACCAAGGTCCGTAGACCACACGCCTGTTGTTTCAGTTTGTTAGAACATCAATTGCATATGCTTGAGAAACGGTCATTGGTGAACCATCACGGGCCGTTTGAACCCAGGTCGCCAAGCTCCACACTCTAACCATTGCACACAGATTTATTCATTCCTCCTGCAACAAGACTACCATGAGCAGCAAAGCTGCTATCAGGAGACGCACTGCTGAGAGCCCTGCAGTGGTTCTGTACCGACCCTGGCTTGGCCAGATGATCTCACCACGTTTGGCACCACCAGCAGAGAAGGCGAATCTGCCTGGCTACAGTAGCCTTTGGGAAGTATAGCTCTGATTGGTGCTAGAGACCCGACACCGACCCCCTGGGAAGGTGGTGAAAATGGCAGTGCATTTGTTTTCAAGTATCTGATTAGCCCGTTGCTTGTCCCAGCTCCTGCCAACCTAGCAGTTCGAAAGCACCTAAAATGCAAGTAGATAAATAGGGACCACTTTGGTGGGAAGGTAACGGCGTTCCGTGCGCTACGGCGTAGAATCATGCTGGCCACCATGATCGGACAAAAACGCCGGCTCTTCGGCTTTGAAACGGAGATGAGCACCGCCCCCTACAGTCGGTCACGACTAGACCATTCGGTCGTGGGGAAACCTTTACCTTTACCTTTACCTTTACCTTTACCTAGCCAACTCCCCCCCCCCGATGCAGACACATCAATGAATCCCTGTATCCATGGGGGTTGGGGGGTTGGGAAGATCTCTTTGGGCTAAGTCAATGCTTGCTCACTTACCTGGGGAAAGCCTCCCCTGCCCCCACCTGCTGTACGCCATCTCTGTACGCCCTGTAATTAGCAGGGCTAACCCTGAAGCTCCTTTTTCCACTCCTTCCATCAGTCCGTCTGGCCATCCATTTGTCCTTCCTTCCTTCCTTCCTTCCTTCCTTCCTTCCTTCCTTCCTTCC
>JAJKFI010000057.1:6446018-6471958 GCA_029204185.1 Lerista edwardsae | reverse complement strand
TCCTTCCTTCCTTCCTTCCTTCCTTCCTTCCTTCCTTCCTTCCTTCCTTCCTTCCTTCCTTCCAGTTATCTCTTAAACTGGTCCCTCTAGTAGACATTTTTAGAAAGCATGTCATTGCCTCTTCCTTACCCTTTGCCGTTGTCCTCTCTGCTCCTATTTTGATATTTATTCATTTTCCTTCCTTTCAAACTCAGTTTATACACTCTTCTTCTCCAATGCTACATTTCAAAGCATCATGTTTCCTGTCTACAAATAGGAACATCTCTAAAAACGGCAATTTCAGCCGTTTTGCCTTTTGAAACTGCAAGCGAACTGAGACCTGGTGCCAAGACCCCCTTGCTCAAGATTGCCGGGAAGAATTTTCAAACAGCTATAAAAAGAAGCTCCTTCCGTTCAAAAGAGAAGGTTGGCTCAACACTGGCTGCTTCTTGTAATGGTCTTTACCAGTCTATTATTTCACGAAAACCGAGTTTCCACTGGCAGGCGCCTACCAAAGAAGGACACCCTCTACGTCTGTGGCACGGAGCAGAGCGTCTAGCAACTGGCACCAATTTCAGCACATCTGAAGCTGAGTTTAAACTGGGACAGCAGGGTTTGTGGCCCCTATCAAAGACCAGTGAAAACTAGATTTGGGTAAAACGTCCACCCAGAAAAACAAGGGGAACCCTCAAAATACCAAGCAGCCCCTTTAAAATTCAGAGAGTAGTGGCAGACTAATAGGAAAGGATGGGGCAACCAACTTTTCCCCCAGTGAACAAATACCATGGAGGTTAAAGCAGTGACAACAGGGAGGGTTTTGTTCGAGTAAAAGCCTGAAGAACATCAACAGAAAAGGGGCAAAATGAAGGCAGAGACTCAGGGTGCAATCCTATACTGCGCTGGATTAGATTTTTATACTCTTGCTTATATTTTATGATCCACGGGGCTTGTTGTTGTTTTAAATTCTGTTGTTTTAAATTTTAACTGTTTTAATATTATTTATAAATTACTGCGTTTTAATGCTGTAAATTTTAATGTATTACTGTTTTGTTGTTGTTGTAAGCTGCCTTGTGAGCCCTAATAATAATAATAATAATAATAATAATAATAATAATAATAATAATAATTGGCAAGGCCGGCTGGCCTGTGCCAAATCCAGCGCAGTGCGGGTGAGGCTGGAGCACGGGCAGCCCGCCCTAAGGGCTCCTGGGATCTGCGCCTGCTGAACAGGCCTCCCGGACGGGCTTAGGGTTCAGCCGCACGGCCACATTCTGGACCTGCCCACGCCCTGCCCCAGCCCCCCCCCCCTGCCAGTTCTGGGCCCAGAGGGACACGGAGCCCCCCTCCCATGCTGGCCGGCCCCGGCCGATGCAAAGGAGGCGCAGTGCGGGCGCAGCAGGACTGGCACGGCCTGCAGCCCCGGTCGGCCCCGTTGCCTCCGCGCAGAGGCGGGGGTGCTGATCGGCGCTCCCGTGTCGGCGCTCAGTGTGCAGCATTGCCGCAACCCTGCTGCGTCGATGCTGCGCCGTTTCTGGGCTTGCGCTGCCCAGGGGCGGCTGAGACCACGTGTGGCCGGACGGGGGCTCAGCAGCCACAGGTGGCCCTTCGACACACAACGTGCAGCTCACAGAAATGCGTTGGCTGAGCTCATCTGGCATCACGATTAGTGTAAAAGGCAAACTTTTTTTCCAAACGTTTTAATTTTTACGGGGTATAAGCAGAGAATCCACCGGATTAAAATGTGAGCTCAGGTGAGTAAATACCATTTAGCAATCTGGAGTGCAGTTCGAACCTGGCCTTGCCCCGGCCTTGCACACTCTTGCATGGGGCCAGGGCTGCCGCAGACGTGCGCCACAGAACCGGCTGCTGGACCGGCCCAAGCAGCAGCGCCGACGCACAGGGGCCCCCGCCAGCCCCCGCCAGCGGCCCTGGCCAAGCACCGGCATTGCTCGGCTGGCCCACAACTGCACCGAGGACGTGCCAGGGGCGTAACGGGGGGGCATTGTGGGTGCCAACGGGGGCGGAGATGGGGCAGGGCTGTAGGGGAACATCTCAACTCCCGGCCCCAGCCCGGGCAGCCCCGAGTCGGGCCACTCCAACGCAGGTTAGGATTGGGCTGCCTCATGCTTCTGAACAGTGCGGCTCTCAAGCATCTGGAATTCATTGTATGAGTAGTGAGTTTGGCCACCCCGTTTTAGGAAAAAGATGGCACAGAGGTTAAAAGATGTGTGACCCTGTTTTGTTTTTCTAACCAGTTTTTTCCAATGTGATTCAACAGTGTGGGGGGGGGGATGTCACCTGAGGTCTTGACTTTCTCGCTGTACATAATCAGGTGGGCTTCGTGGCCAAATAAGCCGGCTCAAGCCCAAGCACTTTGGGAAAGAAGAAGAGCAATGAGCAAGAATAGGGCACACGTGGCTGCTGTCTTCCAGAGGCAGAGGCATCGCAGGAGACGAGGACAGGAAGGTCTGAAAGAAGTGGGAAAAGATTGGCAGACAGCCAATCATTGTGGGCTCTGACGGCGCCTGGGGCCGGCTGACACCACGATGCGTCACCACGCCCCCTGCGCAGCCTCGCCAAGCCCCCTGTGTCCGGAATCGCTCCGTTTTGGAGCGCAATGGACACGGGGGGGGCAGGCAGGACCATCTGCGTGCTGGTGTTTTCGCCGGACTGCTCCGCCTCTGAGGGGCAGTGTTACTAGGACGCCTGCCCAAGCAGAGAGCGAGCGGCTCTGAATCTGACGTGGGTGGTCTTTCCTGGCCACCCCCTTCTCTGTGCTTTCCTAACAGAAGCAGGCTCTATCCTCTCCTTGAGTCACCAGAGATGTCCTCACTACTTATGGACCAGCCAGTTAATAAATGTTGGCTAGAGAAAGGGGTTAATAGAATGTTCTCTTCAGGGGGCATAAATGTCCACATCTTTTGTGAACGATAAAATTGTCTGATTCCTCCCAGTCATTCGTCAGGCCCCAGCCAATTTTGGCTGCTTTATCATCTCCACCCCTCCCGACTTTTTCATGGCCTCCATTTTGTGATGGGAAATGATAACACTGAGCATGATGGCAGTCAGAGGAAGGACGGCCGTAATCCTTCCATGAGCTTTTGTCAGAGCTCTCAATCTCCGGTCATTAAAAGTGCCAGAAAACCTGCGAAACAACATTTGGAAACCTAAAATTATCATGGTTGTAAAAAGCCAGATATTCTTCCTCTTGTGTGCTGGTGGCAGAGATTTTTGATCGTTCTTACACAGAACATATGAGGGGAATGCATTTGCAAATTAAAAATACAGACTTGATTACGCAGAACTGATGTAAGGAGATCAAAACGGGAAAACCATCAGCCCGATCCTACTCCAATTCCCATGCAGGGATGGGCTCCACTGTATCCAGCGGGGGAATTTTGGCGGTTGGGGGTTGGGGTCAGGTCTCCTCACCCCACTAACTGCAGTGGGCCAACTCAGACATGCAGTAGTGATATCGCTGGTGCAGGTGCAAGTTGATCCATGTTGGTGGATCAAGCCCAGGAAGGGGTACAGGATACAGGGGGCACCAGCATCACGAATCCCCCTCCCAATCCCCGGCCTGATCATCCCCCCCCCCCCCCCACCATGTCCTCTCCCCACTCCCAGCCATCCCCCCCCCCCCCCCCCCCCCCCCGGGGCGGGACTTGGTGGGGGGGGGGGGGGGGCTCCAGACATCTCCTGGCACAACAGAAAGGCTCTGGCAGCTCTAGCGCAAAGCACTTCACGTCGTGCCCATCTGGTGCAGCCGGGGGATAGGATTGGCCCAGAACACTCTTTGGGACAAAGTGGTCACTGCTCAAAATGATTTTTTGTAAGGAATTCGGTGCATTTCTGGAAGAGAGACTGTCGGTGCCTATGAGTCATGGTAACTGAATGGAAGTTTCACAAACATGGGCAGCGCATCTCTGAGGACACCTGTCCTGTTTGTGATTTCCAAGCAGATTTCCAACTAGATTTCCATCTAGTTGGTCTCCATCAGTCAGCGATGGGTAAGCAAGATGGACTTGGATCAAACCAGGAAATGGTTGTGCTCGCTGGGGAACCCTGCGAAGGCTCGCTCCTCTCTGTGATGGGACGCCTGCGGGTGGTGAGAAGCACTCTAAGGGTCAGCAATGACAGCCACGTGCAAAAGGCCACGTTGGCCTGGAAGGAGGAGAATCAGGTGGGCTCGCGTGACACACACACACACCGCCCACAGCCCACTGGACCCTCAGAGCCGGACCTCCCCAGGTCTCGGATGCCTCGGCCCGCTCCTGGCTGGGCGGACCTGCACCTGCTGTTTTGTGGGCACAGTTCTGAGCAGCCCCGTAGGGCTGTCTGGGGCTTTGCCCAAACTGAGCTGCTGCCGCCGCCTCCTAACGTGATCAGGACACAGCGCAGGTGAGCCGGCCGGCCTGTTCCAGCGCAGTGTAGGATGATGCTGTGGGGGTCAGGTTGGGATTCCCATCTGTCTCCTCCAGATCTTCCACACCAGCATTGTCCGCGCCCCATCGTAAAAATCCAAGGGCCAAACTAGACACTGTACAGACCATGTTGTTTTTCTCCACAGTAGCACATGGTGAGGCTGCAAAAGCTGCCGTGAACTGCTGCATGGATGACAACAGCGTGCTTTTTTTGCGTGCACATCCCCCGCCAGTGTTGCAGTCCTGAATGTGGTCCTCCACAAAGTATTTTAATTCCCAAAAGGCTTGCATTAAAAGCCTGTGGAAGCTTTTTCCCTAGTTCAAATATCACGGGGGGGGGGACGAATTGTGGCAGGTTCAAAGTACTAAAGTTTCCCTGCTCCCTTTTGTGGGTCCACCCTGTTTCACACACCCCTGTGTGCTATTTTGAAACAATAGTGACAATGCTGGACCATACTACACATTTTCCTAATGTATAGGTTGACCCTTCAAAACGTAAGAAGACACACACACCCTTCTGGATCAGGCCAAGGGCCAGTACAGTCCAGCTTCCTGTATCTAACAGTGGCCCACCAGATGCCTCAGAGAACACAGAGGACAACAAGATACTTGCATCTTGCTGCCACTCCCATGCATCAAGCACTCCGAGGCAGCCTCACCCATCAAGGCCTGTGACCGGCAATGGACTCTTCCTCCAGTCCCCTTTTAAGGCACCCAGGACAGACGCGGTCTCCACCCTCATTCTGTAGGGATGAGGAACCCTGATCTGGATCCCACCTGGCTCTTGCCAGCTTTCCCCCAGCGGTCCGTTCAAAAGCTGCTCTGCCACCTTTTCAATGTTGCACACTGATACAACAGTACAATTGCAAGATTTGATGCAAAACCCCTCCTAAGTTCTGCCATGTATTTGTAACAACCCACTTAAAAATCCATTCAGTGCTTTCTGTCTGAGGGATTATAAGCTCAAGGTGTGTGAGAAAACTCTGACCATGGGGTTGAGATATTTTTATTTCACCTGTAGGTGTTCAGCTTTTTAAAAAGGAACTTCTGCAAGTCAATCTTTAATTGCCAAGGCTGTTTTGAAGAATGAATTAAAAAATCCAAATAAGCTTCCTTGACGTTTACGCAGGGGAAAATTCTTAGTGGCTATGTTTGTGTTTGCCAGTCATCCCAATTGCGCTCTGTGGAAAAGGATGTGTCAGAGTCCCAAACTCCGGAAGGATGAGGGGCTGCTGGGGGGGGGGGTCTGTCCTCTTTCTGGCCCCATTTAATAGCCTTGCGGAAAAGTACATGTTGGCCAACCCCTCCTCCTTGGTCGTTTGCCTTGCACCTGAGGCTGCTACCTGCTGTCACTCGGCCTCTGTGGGGAAAGTTAACAGGGGAGATGCATCTCCACACAAGCAACCTCAAGCCAAAATTATCTATAGGATTTCTTAATGGTCGTGGTATGTCTTGGCTCAGCCTGTGGTCTTTGGCGGCAGCAGATCTGTGTAAGCCACCTTGGGCATTTACTTTGGCCTGGGAAAGGTGGGAAATAAATAAACGGAAGCATTCTGCAGCATCAGCTCATGCCTCGCTTGGGTCAGTCCTCCGTGCGCATGAGTCTCTCCAGTGGTCTCCTGTCTGGACTCCTGAGCCGCCACCCTGGCCTCTGGTGCTCTGAGCCAATCCCCTGGGCTAGATGATAACCAACGAGGGCCAACTGGGGGGGCCGAAGGATAAAGCTGGCTGGAGTGGAGCTGGTCTGTACTTAAACAGGGGCGGTTGGTGCCCCCCTTTTCCCTGATGGTCCCCACAACAGCTGCCTTCTCAAAAGAACAGCCTCTCCACGCTCCAACTTCATGTTGCAGCTCCTCGTCTAGGGCTGAGCCTTCAATCATGACTTTCAGGGCGACATTTTGGGGGCGGTCTGTAATTTCCCTTGGTGCCACCCTCCTTGCCTCAGAATGTTCCATCCAGAGATGTCTGATCATTTCCTTCCCCCTTCAGGATTGTGATGTCTTCTGACCTTGAAATGCCAGAGTAAACAGCTTGGCCTCGTTGCCTCAACTGCGGTTTCAGTTGCTTTCTTCTTGGTGTATGAACAAATCTCCCCCCCTCCCCCGGGGAAACCAAGATGTACAAAAAAAGGAAGAAAAAAAAAGTCCGTACTGTCTTAGATGAGTGACAAGGTAACTTGAAGCCAAAGCAACAATCGGCATTCTTGTCTTTATTGTATATTCTGTTTTGGTTCCCTGCTTTAGGCAGGACCCAAAACAGATATACGAAAATGTCGCGGGGGAAACAGGTCTGGTGTCTCCAGGGGGTGTTTCTACGTCTTGACTCAGAACGTTCTCCTTTCAGTGGGCAGCCTGTTGCTTGGAGGGTACTTGTGATGCCCCCATGCTTGCCTGTAGCCCCTCCGTCCCCCTCCCACTTTTGCGCTTGGCATCTGCTGCCTCAAACATGGACTGACATTGAAGGGTGCCCACGTGAGGCTGCCTCGGACAGAGTCGGGTGACAGCCTTGTCCAGGTCAGTACAATCTACCTCAAACAGCAGCCTCAGGGCTTCAGGCAGGAGCCTCTCCCAGCCTTACCTTGAGTTGCCAGAAATGGAGCCTGTAGGTAGGCGTGACAGGTGGACATTAAGGGCTGAACCCCACTCAGAGTTCTGGTGCCCAAGCAGCTGCAATACAGCCCCAAGGCAAGCAAATGTTCCCTTACCTTGAAGAGGCTTCCCTGACTCCCCCTCCGCCACAAAATTCTGCCCCCACCCCATTGGGACAGCTACTGTACATCAGGGCTGGAAAACTGGATAGGATTTGGCCCTTAATTAATGGGGTTTGTTTTCTAGTGTATTATTCAAAGGTTAGTAATGAAATGTGAGTTAAATTTAATCTTTGGATGTTTATTCCAACAAAACAAGCCAACATCAAATGCCAAAGAGCAAAATGCCAAAGATCTAGTTCTAGTCGAGGACACCAGACCAACTCAACCCCCCTCCCTTAATCAGGAGTATTAATACAGCGGAGTAAGCAGGTTCTTCACCTCACATCAGACCTCATTTCCTCTTCCTAACTTGGCCTCCTTCCACTTAAGCCCCAACTCGCAAAAGCCTTTTGGCCACTGGGCCCTAGTCAAATATGACTCTACTCCCATAGTTGTCTCTCACTTACTGGATCAACCTAACAAACAACTCCATTGAAAGCCAGTATTCTTCTGGCAGGACACTTTTGGAATGTCCTTGGAACGGTGTTCCCAGAGGGGTCTCCACCCTCTGACCATGAACCTGGTTATGACACGTTGACAGAACTGAGTTCATGAGGCCTGCTTGCAAATGAGATTGCTGTATGTGGATGTGTGGGCTTACGCGGCATCCTGAATACCCCCAAATGCTTCCCATCCTCCCCAATCCACATATGGAATCCCCTGGTATGCACTTATAGAAACACAGAACCATAGCGTTGGAAGGGATCTACAAGGTCAACCCCCTGCCTGTAGCAGGAACCCCTCCTAGACCCAGAGCACCTCCAACAGGTTAACCAACCAGTTATCCAACCAGTTTCGAATCCACCTGATTACATTCAGCCCATATTTTACCAACTTGCTGGTTATGATGTCACGTGGAACCCTGTCAAATGCTTTACTGAAGTCAAGATGAATCACGTCCACAGCATTCCCACCATCCCACTTTGTGGGCACTGGCGGGGCACTCACTAGGGGATGTGGTGTTGCGGATCATCAGGGAGGTTACACCAAAGGAAGGATGCCAATGTTGCCTGGCCAGGCTGCTTGAGAGGCCAGGTCAGCCAGGAGGATAGACCTGGGCTCTGCATTGGGAAGCCCAGTAGACCTGGGCTGCAGAGACTTTTCCATCCACCTGATGCCACCCTGCTTCACCCCACCCACGTTGTCCCCCTCCCCCGTTCGCATGGGGTGGCACCAGTGACGCCATTGCAGCAGTGCCATCACTGCCGCCACTGATGGCGTCTGCAAGAGGCAAGTGCAGCGATTTCCCTCCATCTTTCCTCCTGCAGTCGGACCCTGCAGGCAAGCAGTGCGAGAATCAACGATCCAGGCAACCAACAGTGAGCTGTTCCACTGCCCCTCCTGCTGCTTCTTTCCCTGTGCCGGCCTGCAAAACCTGGAGGGGATGTGCAAAGCAAGGCGAAGAGCAGCAGCCGCTTTCCTGGCTCCAGCCTCGCTGTCCCGGGTTTAGGTGAAGCCAGCAGCACAATGCATGCTGGGAGTGCCCAGCCGGACGCGCACTTTATCCAGCGGCTGCTTGGGGAGGAGCTGAGGCAAGGAGCGCTGCTCTGGGCGGGTGGCAGCGGCAGTGGCAGCAGGACTGGTCCAGGCCCCCCCAGGCGTGACTTTGTGCTGTTGACCACCAGGGGCACCGTGGCCATGCCGGGAGGCGTGCCTGGGCGAGGGGGGCGTGCCCGGAGCGCCAATCTTGTATCTTAATTACTTCAAACTAAGCCTGGCAGCTTATCTGAAAATGGCATTTTTGTTAACACATTAAGTTCAGTTATGTCCAATTATTGCCTCACTACACTAAAAAAAAGGCCATTAATTTTGCGATAAGCAAATTCTCTGGGAATAAGGTTCTGAAAGTGTATTTAGGCTTATCAGGGCTTCATATGTTTCAGGGATATTTTAAAATGTGCAGTGCGTGGAATTTAACTGTTTCCTTCTGTTCCTCTTCATTAGATGCGCATCTCAGTAGTTTGCTGCTTTTGGAGAGATGAAGCAAAAGATGTTATTTCAAGACAAGATGTTGTGCTTCAGCTAAAATTCTCGTGGGAGCAGGCCGCGTTGTGTCTGTGGTCCTGTGACTAGTTTTGCACAATTACAGCAGCCAGCGGGAGGGCACCCAATCTGTGCAAACACGCGCACGCACGACTGCCGCTCCGGCCCTTCGTGTGCTGCGCCTGGGCCGCGGGGGGGAGGGGCGCAGGGTCCCCCCCAATCCTGCAGCATACCTGCAGACTATTTGTGGCAGGCCAGTGTGCTACGGGACACTGCTTGAAAATTGCTGGGCTTAAACTTTTGATAAAATACAGATTACTCAATAAGATTTCTTTCATTACATTCTCTCTTACACACTGAACAATATATATAGTGCAAAAACCACAATTACCACGATTTCAGTCATTAGTGCTCTCTCTCTCTCTCTCTCTCTCTCTCTCACACACACACACACACACACACACACACACACACACACACACCTACCTGAGGGTGTCACTAACACCTTTGAGTTAAGAAAAACTACATTTTGTTACATAAGACCAGGGGTGTCAAAATCAGAAAGGGCCAGTTTGCATTCATTGTGGCTGCTGTGAGGGCTGGAAGTTATATCAGTGAGCAGAAAGTGACATCATTAAGTAGGAAGTGACAAGAAATAAGCACTTTGTTCTTACCTGGAAACACTTTAGATATGGAGAGCCCAATTATCACCCAAATGGCCTTTCAGCGGCACCACTTCTTCCAGGAAGGAGGACTGAGCTGGGCATGGCTGCCAGGGGGAGCCAGGAAGGAGGTCTGAGTGGGTTAGGAGGAGCAACACACACACTAGTTTCTTAGCATGTTTTGCTTCTTCAGCATTCCTGCACTGGCCTCCTCTGTGCCTTTGCTGGTGGAAACTTCATTTCCTACTCGCTGCACCGCCTGCATTGCGCTGGAGTTGCTTGTTTGCTGCAAGAAGTCAGGAGACAAGGCAAGCAACACAGGGGGGCAGATAAAAAGGTTTTGTGGGCCTCATCCGTGGGCTCATCATGCAAACTCACAGGCTTTGTGTTTGACACCCCTGTATAAGAAATATGTATTTTGGGGTGTGGGGTGTTTTTTGTTGGTCATAACTTTTGCTAGCATTATGGTATTACACTCTGGGGGTTTTCATTGAATTCCTGGTGAAATTCCACATCCAACGGTATACAGCATGATGGTATTATTCCTTAAAACAGTGATTTTTAAAACGGCAATTTTTACAGCAGAAGTTTTATTTTCAGTTTTTACTGTTTAGAATAGATATTACACTCTGGTTTTTTTTCATTGAGTTCTGGGTGAAATTCCACATCTAACGGTATGCAGTATGATGGTGTTATTCCTTAAAACCGCAATTTTAAAAATCGCAATTTGTTCAAAATAAGTTTTATTTTCAGTTTTTACTTTTTTGGCCCTAACTTCTGCTAGAATACACTCTGGTTTTTTTCCATTGAGTTCCGGGTAGAATTCCAAATATAATTGGTATACAGCATGACCATATTATTCCATAAATTCGCAATTTTTGAAATTTGGGGTTCAGTGGTGACCCCCCTGAAGGTGGCACCTGGGGCGCTGCGCCCCCCACCCCATAGGTAGCTACGCCACTGGCAGCAGCAGCAAGGCCTTCCTTCCATGCCCCACGCAAACCAGAAAGGAAATACTGGGTGAAACAAGTCCATTTCCAGCTCCCCCCGGAGGGGACAAGGGAGGGAACCAGTCTTGGATCCTTCTGGAGGAGCTCCGCAACAGCGGTCCTGCTGCAGAGAAGGCACTGCTTCCCACCGTCACCCCCGCAACCTCGTCAGGAGGGGCACACACAAAAGTCTTGCTCAGAGGATCTCAGAGGACGGTCCGGGCAGTGTAGGAGAAAACAATCCCTCTGGCACTCTGGGCTTTAAGCTCCCTGAGGCACCTGCTGGGCCACTGTGAGATACAGGAAGCTGGACTCGATGGGCCCCTTTGGCCTGATCCAGCAGGGCTCTTCTTATGTTCTGAAGGTCAAAATTGTGAACTGGACCCAGAGATGAACTGGCAGCCAATGCAGCTACTGAAGCAGCGGCCCAACGGAGCTGAACTGCTGGACGTGGGCCAGAATATCATGCCTAACTGCAGTGCCCAGACCATTTCCGAGGGCAGCTCCACACAGAGCGTGTGGCAGTAACCTAAGTGACAATATGCTGCCAAGGCAGGGCCCACTGTGACCAGATCCTGCCGGCTCAGGTGTGGCCACAGCTGGCGTTCCAGCCGCCCCCGGAGCAGCCCCTTGACGCTTCTGCCAGCAGCCCAACGGTGCGTGACCCCCTCTCCCCGCCTCGCTCCTCTTGGCTTCTCATTCCAGCCTGCCCTTGGCACGCTCCGCTCACTGTGGCCGTGATGGATGAGGCCTGCTTGGCTCCATGACGGCGACAGCTCCCCTCGCTCCGTGGATTAATGGCCGTGGAATGGATTCTCCACCCCAAATCGCAGCCTTGGAATGCGCTTCCACTGCCAGCCCGGCAGGCCGTCCGGGGCTGCTTACAGTCATTTCAATTCCCATCGCCGGCGGGGGACTTGAGGCCGAAACCGCTGCCCCCCCCCGACGTGGTGGTTCCACTTCAAGGACTGCGTCGCTGGGGGTGTGTGTGTCTGTGCACGGACTGGGAGGGGCTTCGCTTTGTGTTCCCTCTGATTCTACACGACAAGCAACCGGGGAGAAAAAAAGGTCCTTTAATAATCAATTATTTTTAAAAAATAAACTTTATCAAACATACTTGACTTTTTGTCATATTTTTGATATGGGTGTCAAGTAAGTTGTTATGTTTTTGATTGGTGTTATTGACCGGTTTGTTTTATCGAAACATGGACTCCAAGGACCGCTTGCCCGAGGCCCCGGATGCCGGCCGTTCACCCTGTTCCGAGGTTATGAATAAGGCAAAATATAAACAGTTCCCAGCAAGGTGCCCCAGTAACAAATCAGGGGGTGGCCAAGAGGGGGGGGGCTGCACTCTTGGGGGACTCCACACGAGCGCATGTTGACTGGGTCAGCTGCTGCTCTGGCCAAGAAGGAGAGGCCGGATTCCTTGACGTGCCAAATGACTGCGGCTCACAGCTGTAATGTGCGTCTGCCACAACGTGCCGAACTCAGTCAGTGCCCCAATGCAGGTGGTCAGGACGGCCGGTGTGCCAACAGCACTGGCTGCTGGTAAGCATGGCAAGGCGGGGAGGGGGAGCAACAGGGCGAGGGAGGGGTGGGGCAGCCCACAAGGGGGCCGTGGTTCCCTCCCAGCCCTGGATCTTATCCCCGGTGGTGCCTGTGCCATGGGGAGCCTGACACAGGGCTGCACAATTCACCGCCAGCAAAATAGCGGGCAGTGAGCCAAGTAGCCCCATTGGGGGCAGGGCTTTTCCCCGGGAATGGGACGAATGTCCCCTTCTCCCGAGGAGCTTCCAGCAGCTGCCTGAACTATGCATGAACTATCAGGATGCAGCGGTCGCCATGCTGGTACTTCTGCTTCTACAAGAGCTGGGTAGTTCCGGATTGGGCTGTCTGGCAAGAGATTCTGATGCACATTTTCAGACTGGAACACAATAGCATACAGACTCTCTCTCTCCCTCTCTCTCTCTCTCTCTCACACACACACACACACAAAAACACAAACACAAACACATACACACACAAACCTTGTTAGAATCTCTTGGACTGACAGCAAGCAAGTTGGAATGATTTTTAATTTTGTATAACTGAAGTTCAGATAATAATTTTAACTGTAATGGGGGAACTGTATTTCGACAGGAGAATGTTGCTGCTGCTCTGTCTCCTGCTATTATATGTTCTGGAAGAATGTGAATCTGATGTTCCCAAGAAGTTCACCCACCACAAAGACTTCCTGCCTATTTATGGAACTGGGGATCGCAGTCCTGGTCCCGCAAACAGCTACAAGTGCAAATCCGTTTCCTCCACTGAAGGGAATGGGACACTCTCAGGCCACCAAGCTCCCCTCCCCCAGCTGCAAGTGGTTCAACCAAAGTGATTCTTTGAAAGAAACCACTTGAAAAACTCTTCAGCAGCTCTTGTCTGCAGCACCCATGATCTGGGCAGCCAACAGCAGCTGCAGTGTGTGAAAGCCTTGGCCTAGAGCCAGCCTACCCTCTATGGCTAGCACTCTGCATTGCTTTGTATAGTTCATACCAAAACCATTAGCCATTTTTCATTCTTTGCAACATTGGAGTATTCTGGGAGCTTTTAGGATTAAGTGTAACATTTTCTTTCCTGCATTTTTTTTGTTTGCGATCCCATGAACTTGGGAGCAAAACAGTGATTATAAAATAAACATAATCTTCACACTTTCAAATGGTTCTAAGCATTCATTTGAAAAATGTTTCATGGGTGTCAATACAGTTTAAGATCTTCGCAGTATAACTCTCCCGTTAATCCCTTTGTTTTGAATTAATCTTCCGATAAGAAGGAGGACTAGAACAAGCAGGTAAATGGGGAGGAGGACCATTAATTCCTTTAAGCCCCCAAATTAGTTATGGAAAGCCAGCTTGTGAGAAGAAAGAGGGGCCCCGTCCCCGTGATGTGTAATTGAATAACTCTTCCCCCCAAGAAGGCAGCTCTCCTAATGCCAACAAAAGGGGAGGCAGGCAGGGATTGTTTCAGAATTAACTCTATAGAATGAAATGGAGACGGCTTTGATGTGACAGAAAGGAGATTTCAGAAGTCATATTATCTCCATCTGAAGAGTGGAAGCCTCTCCCCATCTCACTGAAATGTAAGAAATTCCAGGAAAAGGGTAACAAAAAGAGAGGGAGAGCACAATGAAACTGAAGTAAGGTGTGTGTGTTTCTATGGATATAACTGTGAAGGATTATAATATAAAGAGACAGTTCTGAGCCACAGATGGGAATATGTCTAGGGATGAAAGGCGAGCGCTTGTCTCATTTTTCCGTTGCTGGTGATTAAAGCTCATGAAAGAAATACAAACAGCAACTGAAAAGATAATAGAGGAAAAATAAACCGTGCGGTGGGTGGGTTGGTTGCAGGAAAGGATAAGGAAATTCAGTAGGAGAGACTGCAGAGGAAACATTTGCTTGATCTGAATTGCAGCTAAAGGCTCAATTCCATCTGGCCCAGGGGCAGTAGCGCTCAATGGCTACAGCCGGACCTTGTGCTGGATCCGAGCAGGCCGGAGGTCTCCTCGAAGGAGACATTCACCCCTTACCCCGAGAAAGCCCCAGCTTGCTCAATGGGCTTCTCGAGCCTGCACCCCGCATTGGCTTCCTAGGCCGGCAGGAGCCACAGGATTCAGCAGAGGAGGCCTCCTGGGCTTGTCCCTTGCCCGTTATGCCCCCTGCCCAGAAACGCCCCCTCCTGCCCTCCAGCCTCCCTCCCTTTACGCCTCCAGCCTCAGGAGTCCTGTGGGGCACTGACGGGGCTGCGGGGGCATCGGCACCCGCACGGCAGTCGCAGCACCGTGGAAGGCGCCACAGGACCGGGCTGCCCGTCTCGCCCTTCCGATACATACGCCTCTTACGTTGGGCTGCGGAAGGGGGGGGAGGGAAGGGCTGGCATTTCAGTTTATCTTGCTGAAACCTGAGAGGAAGCAGCAGCCACTGGGGCAGCCCATCCTAATGCCCGTCTTGGTGGGCACAGCTCTTTCTACGCTCTGCTGCTTCGTTGCCACTGAGAGCTGCTCTGAGACGACTGCACAGAAGTTGTGAGGACCGAAGCGTCCCAGAAATCGGCGTTGGGCCTTTTCGAGAGTCCTGCGCAATTCCTCCCCCCCCCCACCAAAGCAGGACCTTTTCATGTCATCAGTTGGGGGTGCAAGTTTATAATATGAGAAAAATTGTTTGGAAAAGAACAACTCAAGAGCTGTAATAACCACGGAATAAAATACAGAGGTGGTTATTTGGTGTCAACAGGATTCTACTTTTGGAGTATGCAGCAGGAGATTTAGTTTAGGCCACAAAGAGAATCAGAATGACACAAATTGGATTTAGCTACCAGTTTCATAGGAATTTATGAGACCCATAAAGCAGGCGGAGACCTTCTTGATAGTTCCAGAGGATTGAAACAAGGAAGTTTCAAGGCAAAAGCCATATAAAACATACCCTTCGAAGCACCAAGTTCACTAGAAAACAATGGAAATATGTGCACATCCCGAAGGAAATTGCAGGCATTCTTCTTGAAGACATTTATAGAATTTTGTAAAACTCTGGGTCACGGTGGCAGGTGTTTTGCATAAGCAAATTGTCTCTTAAATTCCATCCCCTTTTCCCCTGCCTGGCGCTTCCTTTCAACCACTGCCCTTGCCGCATTAGCATACGTGATTTGATGATGCCCGGTGAGGAATGCTTGCCATTGGCCAACGTTACGCTACGACTGACGGGAGCCACCCTATGACGAAAGGGATCGGAGTCCATTGCAAAATGAACTGATTAAATCCACGTGGACTTGTACACCAGCAAGACGTCAGTATTTCTGAAGACCAAAGCGCTCCTCCCTGATTTTGAGTCTGCGGGAATTGTCTGCCCAAAGCCACGCAGAGTCACTGTCAGCCCACCAGACTGTTGCCTGACCATGAAGCCCACGGTGAGCTCTTTCTGCCGGCTCTGGTGTTGGGAACGTGCTGTAAAGTGCTTTGTGGCACTGCTGGAAGCCCCAGCGCCAGTCCTGGTCTGTGCCTGCGACACACACTCTCTCCCTGCCCAGCAGCCGCCGTTCCGCCGGCCTCAGAAAGCGAGACTGAGGGCCCGCTAAGCAGCTTGATGAGCCCGGATGAGCCTTACGGGGTGGTGGTGGTGGTGGTGGTGGTGGAAAGTCCCGGGCTCCACTTTCACCACATGACCCATGCCGAACGAGCCCTGGCATTCAGGCTCCACCCCCTTCCCTGGGGGCGCAGGAGCGGCTTGCCAAGGCCACAGCAGTTCGACAGCGGAACAGGTTTCCGAGGGAGGTGGTGGACTCGGGAGACCCTCAAGCCTGCCTCAGAAAGTGCTTCGTGGCACATTTACAGAAGTGCTCAGCAACACCAGTGGCTTGCGTTGGCCAAAGGGGGGAGGGATTGGATTGTGCTCTGACGCTCACAAGATAGTGATCTGACCTTGACAAGGGAGTAGCTTCAGTCTCTTCCATAGCCAGACCGCTATCCCTCTGCCCCCCCCCCAGTGGACAGTGGGTGCTCAGTGTGTGCTCTGCCACGTGTGAGGGGGCTGAGATCCACCAAGAGAGGCCCCTGGTTTCTCAGTCCGGTCTCTCTCTGGCTGCGCAGGTCAATCGGCTGCACCTGCCAGGGGTGGGGTGGGCTCAGGAAGGGGGTGGGATCAGTGGTGAGACCCCAGTTGCATGCGTTTGTTTGTTTATTGGGGTCGTGGCATGACAAAGGTTGAAGACCACTTAACTGGTTTAAAGCATTATCAGTCACTACAGAAAAAATATCCCATATGATTTATACCATTTAGGAATCTGACCTCCACTTTTTGCGCTCATAACTCTAGCAAATGTTATTAGTTCTTTTAAAAAGCTAGTCAGCGCATGATGCATGCTCCTCCAGAGTGAGCAGTAAATAAAAATCTGAAGAATGCAAGAACTGAGTGTTATTTATGTCTACCAAGTTTACCAATTAATTTTACATTTAACATAAATATCAGAAAAATACTTAATGGCACAGCCAAGTTAGCAAGCAGAAATGATTTATGAATCCTGGAAGTCTTTACAAAATCCATACAGTTTTCTGTTTATTTTATTAATAACAAAGTGACAAATATTCCTTTTAATTTGGTATTCATCTGCTTATTAATTACCTCCCAAAGTGATGTTTAAGTAGTTAGCAAACTGCGAAGCAGACAGCTTGTCTGAGGCCACAAATTCCACATGTGTTGAGGGTTGGGTGGGAAAGCCCATAAAGCTGAGATCATCCCCAGTGGTTTCTTCGTCTTCGTCATTTGAGCAATGCTCCTTACTTGGCAGCACAGCATGGGAGAGGGATCTGTACTGGAAAAGGCAGGAGCTAGGGAGTGGTATCAGCAATGGCCCCTTGTCCCGGATAAGACAGGGATTATAGGCAGTGGTGTCATCTAAATGATTTAAGAACAGGTACTCACTTTTGATTGGCACGTGTCGGGACCCGCCCACCGGAAGTGACGTCATAAGCAGGAAGTGATGTCGTGGCAGGAGGTGACATGAAAAAAGCCCTTTTTGAGGCCTCAGATGATTTTAAACTGACCCAACAGTTGCAACAGTATTCCACAGCACCCCCAGAACATGTTAAGGAGGACTGGCATCATGTTAAAACCCCAGAGCAACTCATTTTTCAGTGGCAAGGCAAGGCTCCGCTCACTGCCTGCCTGCCTGCCTGGCTCTGAGAACATGCAGGCAACTCAAACATGCAGGAAATTCAAACGTTGCAGAGGGCGGAGTCGACGAGTGGGCGGGTGAATGGGCGGGGCCAGCTGTAATCCTAGAAACCGGTACTCGCGTACCCCCGCGTACCCCCTGCATGACATCACTGATTACAGGGTTAACCCCCAAGGTCTTTGCAAGCCTCGGGAGCACAGCTGTAGGCTGAAGAGGCCCCTGGCAATGAAGGGAGGTTAGCACAGGTGCAGATGGGTGTGGCTGATGCTAGAGCCTGCCTAACAACAGATACCGATTGGCTGGTCTCAATATAAAGTGGGAGGTAGGTGCTGGATGGGAGGTCCTGGGTAGGTGCTGGAGGATTGCACCAGGTAGGTGCTGGAAGGAAGGTGGCTTAGTGGACTGATGGAGTGCTGGCTGGACTGCCTGCCTGAAGGACTATTGGATGGACTGAAGGAAGGACTGGGTAAGGTAAAGTTGATGTGGGAGAATATTGGGAACTGTCGTATGGCTGCCACGCCCCTGGAGCCACCAAGTGGAGGAGGCAGTTGTGGCTTGGGCAGGCTGACTGCCTATTGTTTGGTGGTGGGGTTTGTTGGTGTTAGACTTAAGGTAGTTTTGGAGCTAAGCCAGTGATGAGGGCAGCCTGGAGGAGGCTGGCCAGCCGGTGATCCCAAGCGAAGCTGCTGGGAGAGGGGAGGCCCAGTGGGTGACTGAACCCCTCCCTCTTGCCTATCTCTGAGGCTGCTCTGGAGGGGAAACTAGTCAGCCTAGTGTGGACACTGGGGCCCTTGGGGAGGCCCAGCAGGGAATTTGGCCGAACAGGATCTTGGAGTTGCAGTGGATCACAAGATGAACATCAGTCAGCAGTGTGATGTGGTTGCAAAGAAGGCTAATGCAATTTTAGCCTGCATTAATAGAACCGTAGCTTCCTCATAGTGAGAAGTTGTGATTCCACTTTACTCTGTATTGGTGCGACCTCACCTGGAGTATTGTGTCCAGTTCTGGGCACCTCAGTTCAAGAAGGATGCAGCTGAACTGGAGCAGGTTCAGAGAAGAGCAACAAAGATGATCAGGGGGCTGGAAAACAAGTCCTAGGAGGAAAGGTTGAGGGAACTGGTATGTTTAGCCTGGAAAAGCAAAGGCTGCGCAGGGATATGGTAGCCCGCTCCAAATATCTGAAGGGCTGTCACAAGGAAGAAGGGACAAATTTGTTCTCACCTGCCTCTGAGAGTAGAACCTGGTCCAATAGATACAAACTGCAAGAGCAGTTATAAATTCTTGACGATAAGGGCGGTTCGACAGTGGAACAGATTTCCGAGAGAGGTGGTGGATTCCCCCTCACTGGAGACCTTCAAGCAGAGGCTTGTCAGGCACCTGCTGGAGATGCTCTAGGAAGATTTCCTGCTACAGGCAGGGGGGTTGGACTCGATGACCTTGTAGCTCCCTTCCAACTCTATGATTCTAAAAGAGCTGATCTAGTAATCAGAACCAGAGTGTAGGTTCTGGGGAAAAGGGTCAAGTAAAGACAGAACAAAGTAAGTCAGTCCTCTCTGTTCCCTGCGTGCTGATACTACCACAATTCCTCATTGCGGAGCACCTTTATCCACTATCCTGAGATCCCCATCACTAAAAGGCTGAGGGTGCAATCCTGACCTGCAGGCCTGTATCCAGTGCAGGTTGGGAGGCCACTGGAGCGCATTCTGACCTGGACACGGTGGTCCAGGCGTTAGTGATCTCCAGGCTGGACTACTGTAATTCGCTGTATGTAGGGCTTCCCTCGAGGACAATTCAGGAGCTACAGTCAGTGCAAAATGCCGCAGCCCAGGTGGTGACAGGGGCGAGACGGTTGGACTCGGCAGGGCCACTCCTTCAGCAGCTGCCTTGGCTGCCCGTTCACTTCCGATCCCAACTTAAGATGATGGAGCCGACCTTGAAGGCCCTTCGTGACTTGGGCCCGGCCTTCCCAAAGGACCGCCTTCTCCCGTACATGCCAGTCTGTCCTCTTAGATCATCCTCAAGTGCCCCCTCTGCCCCAAGTCAAAGGGACGGCAGCTCGGGGACGGGCCTTCTCTGTAATGGCCCCATAAATATGGAATCCCCTTCCAGAAGAATGAAGAACTGCACACTCCCTCATGGCCTTTCAGAGAGGCCTCAGATCATACCTATTTCGCCAGGCCTATGATTGTGTGGCTGTCTAGCCCCGTCCCTCTGGTACAGTGTCTTAGTTTGTTCATAATACAAGATTATTTCAAGGGCTTTTCCACCCTCGAAACGGCCTGATATGGAGAATTGGGTCTAGCCTCACTCTTGTTCACTCTCTGGGTTCCTGTTAATGTGTAATCTTGCTGCTGCTGCTGCTGCTGTTTGTTTCAGCGTGTTTTTACTGATCATGCCTACATTGGATCTTGTTGTTCTCTGTGAGCCGCCTTGGGCATTTGCTTTCGGCATGGGAGAGGCGGGGTATAAATTCTTCAAATAAGCAAACAAATGAGGTAAGGAGAGGACAAAGAGGGAGCGCACATCCGCTGTGAAGCAGTTCGTGGTGGCGGTACAAGCCTGGGGCGCAGTTTGGCCAAATGGCCATTGGGCCTCAGGGCCCATGAATGGAAATGTGCCGGAATCCTTGCCTTTTCTTGAATCCAAAGACAAGAGTAATGACTGCATGAAGCAAAAGAAAATGTTTTATTAATCAGTTGAAAGAGGCTTCCTAATCAAGCTCTAGGGTGGGTTTTGTCACTCAGGGGATTGAATTCACTGAATTGCAATGTGACATCTGATTGCTCCTTATCTGAATGCTCCAAAGATAAATAGCGGATTGATTATTAAAGAGGTTCTCCAATTGATACAGTTCTGTGTCAGGCAGAGGTTTTGAATGAGGTGTGAGTCATCGTGACTCCTGTTGACTGCGGGGGGGGGGGGTCCTGCCCCGGGCGGTGGTCAGTGCTGAAGTGCAGGCGGGGGTCATAGAACCTCCTCACAGTCATGACCCAATAGGATGACAACAAAAAGAATCCGCTTTGAAGTTCATCTCTGGAATACGTTCAGCCACTGTTGCCCACTGTTGCTTCTGAACTGATTCCTGTGTAAATCATATAATACTCAGAAATTGCCTTTGCCTATGAATAAAACCATCCGACTTTTTTCCCACTTGGCACACAGCTCAAGTCCTTGCGGGATCGTGCAGGGGGCGGCTTCCAGGGGGGCTCCTTGAGTAAGAACACTGTGGAGGAAAATTCCGTTTTGCAGTTGAGGAATACGTTGAAAGAGCTGCTGAGGCGTTTTGCAGGCTTACCACAAACATAGAGCACAATCCTAACCTGGTGCGTCGCTGTTACCATCTCCCTGTTAGAGTCAAGGACTGAGGCCGGCATATAGACGTGCATATAGAATCCTGCCTGATTCTGAGAGTGGCTTTACAGCACATTTGTGACACTCCTGGGCTGGCCAAGACTGGAAGATTCTGAGAACAGAAAAAGACTGATGAGCCACAAATCCAACACTTACATCCTTAATTTCCAAGCTCTGTAAGACAACCTGCCTTTAAAAACAATTACCTGCAAGGGAGGATCCGGCCTTCCTGCCAGCATGCCGGCTCCCTGTCGCCAAGCACCTTCTGGAGACCGGCTGGCGCTCCCTCCCAGTCGGACTGGGCCGTCACCTGCTCTGCCGCGGGATGGGTGCGCTCAGTGGTGTCATTCAAATGATTTAGGAACAGGGACTCACGTTTGATTGGCACTTGTCGGGAACCCGGAAGCAGCCACGGAGCCCGTTAGGATCCGGAACGCCCGGTCTGGTCTGGCTGGTTCCCCCTGAATGACATCACTGGGTGCGCTCCATCCTTCCCAGCAATGCATCAGTCTCGGACCGTCAGTAGCAAGGGGTCTTCCGCATGTACTCCTCATTCGGCTCATTCTGGGATCTGGGGCAGCGGGTGTAATAAAGGAGTCGTCTCTAACAGGAAGCTCTAATAAACCAGGGACAGACTTTCATAACCTAGAATTCCCCCCCGGACTTCCCCTCGATAATAAACACTTGTCTGGGGGAAAAGAAACCCACGGTGTGTGCTGCCTCTCCGCCTCGTCTGGCTTATTTGAAAGGAAAAGGTGTATTATGACAGTCATTTCTGTTTTCCCCATTCCTCTGATCACGGGAAGCCCCTGGGGCATTTGTATTTGCGCTTGTTCATTCCAGGCACATGCACAGAGGAAGCAACACCACTGCATGGTCACAGACGGTCATGGCAAAGCTGTCTCTCTCTCTTGTGGAGGCTGCTGAAATTGGTGGTGTGCCTGAAGACGCTCTCGCAATCAACCTGCGGACAGGAGTAGAGCCTAATCCTCCAGCCACAAAGTTTTGATTGCTCCTCGCACATTGATCACAGAAAATAAAGAAGCCCATAAGTAACAGGATTTCTTGGAGTGTGGGGTTACACGAACATGTTTTCTTTTTCCCTGCAAACCTTTGATGGCTTTGCAGAACTGAGTATTGCAAGTGTTGCTTTGCATGACCAGTTTTTGACGAACGCTGCATCCGTTCCTGCAACTGTGTCACGTGACCCCATCTCTTTCCTGTCTCCTGGTTCTGGCTAATTTAAAGCTGACATGAGCTGTGCTGAATCAAAGCTAATCCTCCGTGTCCCTCATTCTGTTGTGAGAAGCAGCTACTGGTGTGCCTCTAGGTCAGCGATTTTCGACCACAGTGCCTTTGCGCTTTGGTGTGCCATGAACGTCTGCAGGTGTGGGCCATGAGAGTTTAGAGCAGTGGCGTTGCTAAGCCAGTTGCTGCCTGGTGCAAATAAGATTTTGTAGTCCACCCCACCCCCAGTGTCTTTTTTATATGTTTTTATGTATAAAATGTTAAAGCTACTATTTTGAAAAAAAGCAAGCACTTGTTGAAACATTTTTTTTAATTTTAAAATAAATGAATAACAACATGGCAGCTATCTTTAGTTGTCTGCTTATGTCTTCTTTTTTCTGGTTGCATTAAAAAAGGGAACCTGGCAAATACACCCCCTTTCTGCGCACCCCCTTGAGTACACAGTACATAAGACTAGTTTCCTCTGCACCCGCCTCACAACACACCCCAAAGACATTGAATAGCACCAAGAGTAGCAGAACCACTTTGCACAATCTGGAGTACATGTCCTTGCAGTGCGGATCCTCCGAGACAGCGATCTCTCCCATCTAATGTCTTCGTTTTTAAATTTAAAAAAAAATTACACGGTTTCTTGGCAGCCTCCAAAAGCACTTAATAAAATACAATACTTCACAGACCATTTTAAAAATCCACACTGAAACCAAAAGGCAGTTGCCAAAGTCAATTTAAAACCAGTTGGAGTGACCTGCCTCTGCTACAAGCTTTTGTGATGCCCTTTGGGCTGTGAATACAGCTAGGATGGCAGCACTCTTGCCAACTTCATGCCATGGGTGGCAAGAGGGGAAGTGAAGGCAAGGTGGGAACTGGGGAGGAGGCAGAAGTGTGCCTCTGAGGAACTACAGAGTGCATTTTCCTCCATATGTAGGAACCACGGCCAGCCTATTCGCACACATCTGGGACACAGGGATGGCAGGATGCTCAGCCTGAGCCTTGCCAGGTCCAAGGATCAATTCTCAATGAACCACGTTAGAAGGAGCACTGCCCCAGCCTGCCTCTTTGCAAGTCACAGGTCCCCTCTCCCAGCTCTCAGTCCCTAGGAATTAAGCAGTGGCTGAGTTGACCTGGGAGGGGGTTGGAAGATCAGAGCCAGCTTACCCCCCCCTTTTTTTTTTGCTGCTCGCCTTGCCTTGTGTGATTGCCTCGCGTGCTTCCTCGTGTCTCTCTTTGGGTCTCTGAATCTCTGTGCACACGCAGGCACCCCAGGACTGCAGTGCGCCAGTCCAGCCTGCCCAGTGATGTCATGTAGGGGGTACACGGGGGTACGCGAGTCCCCGTTCCTAGGATTACGGCTGGCCCCGCCCATTCGCCCGCCCACTCGTTGACTCCATCGTCGCTCCGCTCCACCCCCTGCTGCGTTTGAATTTCCTGCATGTTTGAGTTGCCTGGCAGTGAGCGGAGTGGAGCGAAGCGGAGCGAGGGAGACCGACGGCAGCAGCAGCGTGAGCAGGTAGGCTGCCTGGGGCTCCCTCTCCCGAGGAGGCGTGGCGGTTCCTGGGGGGGGGGATTTTGGAATTTGTCTCCAAAAGATTTTGGAATTGCTGAAATGAGCTGGTGGCTTTTTAAAACTTGCCTTGCCTTCCCAAGCCAGGCCAGGCCTTGCCACACCACTGAAAAATGAGCTGCTCTGGGGTTGCTCTCGAATACCTTTGGAACTGTTGGGTCACTTTAACATGATGCCAGGCCTCCTTCACATGTTCTGGGGGTGCTGTGGAATACTCTTGCAACTGTTGGGTCAGTTTAAAATCGTCTGAGGCCTCAAAAAGGGCTTTTTCCATGTCACTTCCTGCCACGACATCACTTCTGGCTTATGACATCACTTCCGGTGGGCGGGTCCCGACACGTGCCAATCAAAAGTGAGTACCCGTTCTTCAGCCATTCAGATGACGCCACTGAGCCTGCCCCCCTGCCCCCTCCCAGCCGCAGCACACAACCACACAACCACTGGGGCGGCTTGTTCCGTGCTGAGGGCCGGCCGCGGAGGCAACAGTCCCGGCTGGGCTGCCACCGTTGTGATCCATCGCACCGCGTGGGCAGCCGAAGCGGGTCATGTGCCCCAGGCAGCTGCCAGGCGGCTCAGACTGTTTCCTCCCCAGCTGGCCGGCAGCAAAAAGGGAGTCGTGCGCCGGGCAGCAGCAGCAGCAGCCAAGGCCGAGGCAGATTCCAAGTCCTCATGTCAAATGCTTTCAACGAGTACTAGGCAGATGATACAGGAGACGCAGTGCTAGCGGACAGAGGCACAGTATGATCTCCAACTGGGAGTCTACTTTAACTCCCGGAAATTATCTTAAACACCAAAGTGCGGTGTTTTGTGTTTTTATTCAGATATTTTAACTGCCCAAAAGCAGTTTTCAAAAAAACAAAACAAAACCTACCTCTACTCATCAGCCGTGCTCCGCACCCCCACAGACGGTCCATAGGACAGTACCTATTTCAGGTATTTATTTTATTTTATTTGAAGAATTTAGAGGTAAGAGATGTTTGATGGATATTTGCTCCATATCAACATTTGTATACAGGCGGAGTCCCGGATCCACGGATTCTGTATCCACAGTTTCACTCATCCCTGGATCAGGGCCTCCCTTTACCTTCCTTGTTCTTACTTTGGGTTGCTAAAAAAATCTTCTTGCTTAGGGGTGGGGGCCAGAAAGAATCTTACTCTTAACGTAGGTTCCCTCTTAATTACAGTTTCAGGCAGCAGCATGCGTAGGTGGGGGAGCGTTACGTTTTGCAAGGAGCCTTACTTTGCTGTGTAAATCCGCCTCTCTCTTGCTGACACCGCCAGTAAGCAATGCCAAGGTGTTGCTTTCCCCATGAGGATGGGCTGCAATGGCGAGAGAGAGAAAAGTGATTTACTCGGCAAGGTAAGGAAAACGTAGTGTTCCCCCCCTCCCCCCCCCATAAGGGCGCTCTCGGTTTCAGGTATCCATGGAGGCCCAGGAACCTATCCCTGCAGGTACTGGGGCATGCCTATATACTACATCCAGTAATTTGTGGAGATGTTAACATCTGAAACTGTTGCTGTTTCTTCTCTATGGCCCAAATCACACCTATGGCAGATTTTCTATCATTCCCAGTTGCATCAAATCATTGCATTATGTCGTACAGTTATGTCCTGGTTTGATTAACCTGATATTTTGCCCTGCAAATTTCTTGGGCAGGTTTAATGAAACATACTGTCAGCCCAGGCTTTGCCAATTTTTGTTTTTTAACATAAAAGGATTCAGCTGTATCAGACATCATGAAAAATGTGCTGTTTTCCTAATGTGTTTTCGCCCTGTTTTTATGAAACCTGAATCTATGTGCAAGAGGTGCAATTTATTAAATGTCATGGATGGGTCATCTGACCACTAGTTTGAGCAAGAAATTCATATCCCATGATTCTGAAGGCTGAAAGGTTAATACATAACAGATGCTGCTATGGAGGAAACCATTACAGGCAATGCTTTTCAATAAATGAAATGCTATTATGAGCAATAGAGCCAATTTCTTTTAATCAATGAACCTTTATTACTACATTTATGAAGAGAGAAGCCATATGCAGTTCGTATAAAACAGTCTGCAATGTTTGACCAAAAAACACATCAAAATCCACAAACCCTAATCTCCTTAACGTGCTCTGAGATTCCTACCCTGCTTCTCCATTTTTACTCAGCAGATAATTCTAGGTATTTTAGTGAATGGGACCCTATTTTAATCGACACTTATTTGAAATATGAGAAAGGAAACCGAATCAATGAACTGCCAGAGAGAGAGAGAGAGAGAGAGAGAGAGAGAGAGAGAGAGAGAGAGA
>JAJKFI010000057.1:6423994-6438992 GCA_029204185.1 Lerista edwardsae | reverse complement strand
TGTGTGTGTGTGTGTGTGTGTGTGTGTGTGTGTGTGTGTGTGTGTGTTCACTTAGTGTCAGTGGTGTCATCTAAATGATTTAAGAACTGGTACTCACTTTTGATTGGCATGTGTTGGGACCTGCCCACCGGAAGTGACATCATAAACACAAAGTGATGGCAGGAAGTGACATGAAAAAGCCCTTTTTGAGGCCTCAGACTATTTTAAACTGACCCAACAGTTGCAACAGTATTCCACAGCACCCCCAGAACATGTTAAGGAGGCCTGACATCATGTTAAAGTGACCCAACAGTTCCAAAACCCCAGAGCAGCTCATTTTTCAGTGGCAAGGCAAGGCAAGGCTCTGCTCGCTGCCTGCCTGCCTGCCTGCCTGGCTCTGAGAATGTGCAGGCAACTCAAACATGCAGGAAATTCAAACGTTGCAGGGGGCGGAGTCGACGAGTGGGCGGGCGAATGGGTGGGGCCAGCCATAATCCTAGAAACCGGTACTCGCGTACCCCCGCGTACCCCCTGCATGACATCACTGCTTAGTGTGCAAGCTTCAATTATCAAGCCCAGGCATGCACATGAGGACATAAGTGGCCCACGAGCCCTCAAATTGGCCCCACCCCACGTGCGCCTGAAGGGTCCTCATGCAAAGGTCTTCTTCCCCAGCTACCCTCCACGGGAGATTAGCGGGGAAGTGGCCAAGGCCAGCGTGCCAGGCATCCCTTCACTTCTGTTTGCCAGAGCCCTTCAATTCAGTATTACAAACATATTTCAAAGTAGGACTGCAGCTAAGGGAACGATGCCTTCTCTGGCATGGGCTTTGGCTTGGAATTATCTGCCTTACCCAAAATGTGGTTCTCTTGGACTAGGCAGGAGGTAGTGAGGATGGCTGGTGAGCAAGACAACATCCAGGCCTGGGTCTGTCTCCACTTCACAAGTGTAGTTTGTGGCTGCGCTGGACTCTTCACGGCGGGTGGGGCTCAAGCTCATGAGGAGCCGGAAGGACCGTGTGGTCTGCTGCCCAGTGGCCCAGGGGGCCAGGAGCCGGGCCAAGCACAGCATCCCTGCTGGACAAGGGTGCTCCTCAGGGGGGCGTTGGCCGCAGCTGTGAACCTCTGGTTGGGAGGAGGCGGGGCAGTGGCCGAGGGTAGCCACTTGCCACAGCCACATCTGGCAGTTTTGGACCATCTTGAGTTCTGGTTGGCTGGAGCAGGTGCTGCTGCCATGGCAACCCAAAGAGGATAAAGGAGAACTCTCAGGAGCAGGGAGGGGTTGCTGGCTCGTTTGGGAGGTGACACTGTTGGATCTCAGTCAGCTCAGGTAGCCAGGTGAGCTGAACACCTTTCTCTGCTGGGTAGAGTGTTGAGAGACCAGTTGAGAGACCAGGAAGCTGAGCTAGGAAGCTGGCTTTGCCATTTTGTACTGTTGTTCTTCTGTGCCTTCTCTGTAAAGCCTCCTTGTGCCTTAACTTCTGTAGTGCAGCCTGTAGTCTTAATAAACCTACCCATCTTTGACAGACCTGGGCTGGACTTGGGTCCTGGGGTCAGCTATCTGGCCTAGCTGCTGGGTCTCACTGCCGAAGTAAGAAGTAAGAAGGGCCAGGGCCTTGGAGTCTGGGTCATAAGAACATAAGGAGAGCCCCATTGCTGGATCAGGCCAAAGGCCCATCTAAGCCAGCTTCCTGTCTCTCACAGCGGCCCACCAGGTGCCCCAGGGAGGCACGAGACAACAAGATGCCTGCATCCTGTTGCCACTCCCCTGCACCCGGCACTCTGAAGTAGCCCACCACCCAAGGAGGTTGCACAGTCCATCACTACCTATAGCCCCTGGTTCTGGTGTTTTGAGAGAGGGAAAAGAACATCCCTCTATCAACTTTATCCCTTCCGTGCATTAGTTTGTATGTCTCAATCATGTCCCCTCTCAGGCGTCTTTTTTCTAGGCTGAAGAGCCCCAAACGCTGCAGTCTTTCTTCACAAGGGAGGTGCCCCAGCCCCGTAATCATTTTCGTCGCTCTCTTCTGCACCTTTTCCAGCTCCACTATGTCTTTTTTGAGGTGCGGCGACCAGAACTGGACACAATATTCAGGTGTAGCCTTACCATCGATTTGTACAATGGCATGATAATATTGGCTGTTTTATTCTCAACCTCCTTTTTTAATTACCCCAAGCATTGAATTGGCCTTCTTAATTGCTGCCGCACACTGGGTTGATACCTTCATTGAATTGTCCACCAGCACCCCAAGATCTCTCTCCTGAGCTGTCACAGACAGCTCAGAACCCATTAGCCTATAGTTGAAGTTTTGGTTTTTGGCCGTAATGTGCATCACTTTACACTTGTCTATGTTGAAACGCATCTGCCATTTGGCTGCCCATTCCCCCAACTTGGAGAGATCCTTCTGGAGCTCTTCACAATCCCTTCTGGTTTTCACCACCCAGAAAGGTTTTGTGTCATCCGCAAATTTGGCCAACTCGCTGCTTATCCCTGTCTCCAGGTCATTTATGAACAAGTTGAAAAGCACGGGCCCCAAGACAGATCCCTGGGGCACTCCACTTTTCACCTCTCTCCATTGTGAAAATTGCCCATTGACCCCCACTCTCTGTTTCCTGGCCCTCAACCAATTCTGAATCCATAAGAGGACCTGCCCTCTTACTCCCTGACTGTGAAGTTTCTTCAGCAGCCTTTGGTGGGGGACTGTGTCAAACACCTTCTGAAAATCCAGGTATAGGATATCCACAGGTTCACCCACATCCACGTGCCTGTTGACCTTTTCAAAGAATTCCAAAAGGTTTGTGAGGCAAGACTTATCCTTACAGAAGCCATGCTGACTTTACTTCAGCAGTACTTGTACGTGTTTTAGGATTTTATCTTTGATGAGGCTTTCCACCATCTTACCCGGAACAGACGTTAGGCTGACTGGCCTGTAGTTTCCAGGGTCCCCCCTTTTTTAAAGATTGGCGTGACATTGGCTATCCTCCAATCCTCTGGCACCATGACTGTTTGAAGGGACAAGTTGCATACTCTAGTTAAGAGGTCAGCAACTTCGTTCTTTAGTTCCTTAATAACTCTTGGGTGTATACCATCTGGGCCTGGTGACTTTTTTATATGTAGTTTATCAATTTGATCTAAAACATCTTTACTTCTTTATTAACCATTATCTGCTTTTATTCCTTAGTTAGGAAGGGCTGTTCAGGCTGTGGTATCTGCCCAAGTTCTTCTGCTGTGAAGACGGACGCAAATAATTCATTTAATTTCTCTGCAATCTCCAAGTCCCCTTTTATCTCCTCTTTCCCTCCCTCACCATCCAGCGGGCCAACCGCCTCTCTGGCAGGTTTCCTGCTCCTAACATATTTGAAGAAGCTTTTATTATTCCCCTTTATGTTGCTAGCCATGCGTTCCTCAAACGCTTTCTTGGCCTCCCATATCACCTTCTTACTTTTCTTTTGCCAGAGTTTATGTTGTTTTTTATTCTCCTCACTGGGGCAAGACTTCCATTGATGGAAAGAAGCTTCCTTGCTCTTTACAGCTTCTCTAACTTTGTTTGTCAGCCATGCAGGCACCCTCCTGGACCTTGTCGAGCCCTTCTTTCTTTCCGGTATACACTTCCGCTGGGCCTCCACTACTGTTATTTTAAACAGCCTCCATGCAGCCTGGAGGGATTGGACTCTTTTTACCTTCCCTTTCAACTTCTTCCTAACTAGCCTCCTCATCTGAGGGAAATCTGCCCTGCGAAAGTCAAGGGTTCTTGTGTCAGAAAGTCAAGGGTCCCGGGAGTGAGGGCTGCCAGGCCTTGCAAGGAGCGTGCCCGTAGGGTCTCGGAGTTCCCTGGCCTACACAGAAATCTAAAGTGGGCACGTAGAGTGGCTCCTGGACCACTGGGAGTTGGCAATGGGGCCAGGAGTGGAAACCAAACCTAGAGGAGGTCTGCGTTGGGGCGCCTGGGCTGGGTCCGACCGGTGCCATTCTCTCCGCCGTGCCCCGTGTGCCGCCTCCGTGTGGCTGTCTGTCTGCAGGCTGAGTGTGATGTTCCCGGCGGGGCTTTCCTTGGGGCATCCAGTGGTGTCATGGCAGAGGTGCAGGGGGTGCAGGCCTCACCGGATAGGACAGCCTCAGGAAGGGAGAGCAGCACCCTCCGAGCCTCTGCTTGGCCACCCCAGCCTGCTCCAGGCCCACCTGCCCACCTGCACTCTTGCCCAGGAGCGTCTTTTCACTGCCTGCCAAAGAGAACACAAAGCAGCTGGGCTGCAGCAGGCCACGGATGGCTGAATGGCGGCATCCCAGAGGGGGACGTGTCCTTTAGAGCAGTGGGCCAGCCCAGAAGGTCGGGAGAGACGTGATGACTGTGCCATTATGTCACCCCCAAACCTCTGGATTGCGGTGCTTCTGCTGAGAAGCGTCCCCGGGGACACCTCGTTACGATGATGTGCACCAGGCCCAACCCCCATCCTCCAGGTGGTCTGTGATTGTCCGCCACAAGGAACGCTGACCGTGGAACAACTGACTCCGCTGAGGGGCTCTGGGATGGCAATCATGAGATCTCGCCCCACGATCAGCATTCAGTGCTGGAGACAAAAGCTGGTCACAGGAGAAGCAACAGGGAAGGGGTTTCATCGAGTTGGAAGGGACCTGCAAGCTCATCTAGGTCAACCCCCTGCCTGTAGCAGGAAAGCCTCCTAGATCCGTTTGTGTGTCTGTTCCTCCTGGCCCCCTGGGGGTAGGCTCTGGTAGGCAATCAGTTTGTGGCACAGAAAGGTGTGTGTGTGTGTGTGTGTGTGTGTGTGTGTGTGTGTGTGCATGCATGTGTGTGTGTGTGCATGTGTGTGTGGGAGCTGCTGTCACTTTTGTTGTGTGTGCAGACACCACCTTGTGTGTGAGCT
Source organism: Lerista edwardsae (assembly GCA_029204185.1). Taxonomy (NCBI): domain Eukaryota; kingdom Metazoa; phylum Chordata; class Lepidosauria; order Squamata; family Scincidae; genus Lerista; species Lerista edwardsae. The sequence goes on along the minus strand of JAJKFI010000057.1, from coordinate 6,434,130 downwards.
GCGTGCAGAGGGCTCTCAAAGGTCCTGGAAAGGAGCAGGTCTTTTCAACTCTTGAGAACTAGCCCAGGCCTTTCATCTCCGTAAACGTTTACGGAAGTCAAAGTCAACTTTTAAAAGAGAGGACAGCAATCCATGGTTCAGCCATCAGTCAATCTGTGACCAGGACTCGGCCCCTTTGCGGAGATGGTGCTGCCTTGAGAGGGCAGCCATTTTGCAGCCTTGCAAAGGCTCTCGACTCCAGAGAGAGTCAGATGGCCACCACTAGAGGGCGCTCCCGTGCTAACCTAATTCAGGGTTTACGGAGTGCTTGTCCTTGCTGCACTGATTTAAAAATAAAAACATGCAAAAAACCAAAAGAACCATCTGGAGTCATGGCTGGGAGATACAACCTGACAAAAGAAGGAGTCCAGAGGCTCGTCCCAGATGGACCTCGGGAGAGCAAACTGTGTTAGACTAATTCAGCCCAGTGGCAGGTCTAAAACGTCTGAGAATCCAGCTTAGAATCGAGCTAGAAAAAACAGCAGCCGCTCGGCCCAAACCCTTCGGATTTAGAAGAGCAGGAAAAAGGCTGAAAAGTTGGAGTGGTGCACACACTTTGGGCACGGTCCCTTGGCGAGTCCTTCACAGCCTGCGGTGGCTTCAGCCTCTGCACACAACGCAAACCATTTCTGAGAAGGCGGATGGGCTGGATCCGGGGTGCAGCGTCCATGTGGCCTGCAGAAGGCCCAGCTGCGGCCTCTGGGAGGAGCGGGGCCAGCGGGGGCCGCGGGGGCAGCGCGGCAGGGGCTGCAGTGCATCCGGCCCCTGGAGCCGTTTGGGGCGGCAACGGAGGTGCACCGCAAGCGGCCATCACTGCCCCGAGTAGCTCTGGCAGCAAGGGGGGGGCTGCTCGCACCGTGCACTGTGGCACCTGCCGTCCGTCCGTCTGTCCGTCCCCCCGGCTGCCCTCCGGTCTCTTGTGTCTCCAGGCAGGGCTGAGGAAGACGCTGGGAGCGTGGCCAGGGGGCTGGAGGAGCCCCTGGCCTGACTTGGTCCAGGGCAACCTCCTGCATGGCAGGACAGCAGGCAGTGCAGGCCAAACACGGGGCTGCAAGCCTGACCCCCCCCGGGCCCTCCCCAGGACTCCTGCGTGCGGCACAAGGGCAGCAGGGGTGCAGTCGGGCCTCCCACGGGGCTCTGCGCCCAGGAACCGTGCAGGGGGAGTGGCCATCGTGGCTGCATCCCGAGGCTGTGCTTTCCTTTCATGCAGCGGTTCCCAAATTCAGGGGCGCGACCCAGACGAGGCTCACACCTCGAAGTTGTGGTCTGGGACCAGCACGTCAGAGAGGCCCCCTTCTCCTGTGCAGTCCGCTCTGTTCTCGTCAGGCATCTGAGGGCCCTTTGGGTTGTGCTGTCATCAGTGCAGGTCAGTGAGAGGGTGGCCGGCACGAGGGCCTTCTCGGTGGTGGCACCGGATGAGCCCCTTTGCGCCGAGACCAGCTCCCGCAGCGTCGTTGGCCCTGAAGACCGTTCTCTTCCGGAGAGCCCTCCATGCCCTGTAAAATCTCCGGGTGTGCCCACTGCAGACTGGCCTGGGCACTTTAGCCATTTATTTAAACTTCCAGTGTGTCCTCTATCCTCCGTGTATCCATGTATTTTGTCGTTAGCTGCTTGGTTGCCCTTCAGGGAGAAAGGCGGGGTAAAAAAATCAAATAAATCAATTGTGGGAAGATCTTTTCCTATAATGCCTTTTTAGGCAGAAAGGCGGGGTAAAAATCCTTAAAATAAATAAATAAATAAATAAATAAATAAATAAATAAATAAATAATGAAAAATATGCACAGCCTGCCAAATGTTGGTCCCAAGTACTAGGATATGCCAAGATAGTTTCATGAGATATATACTGTATATAGTTCTTCAATTCATGCATTATTATTATTATTATTATTATTATTATTAGTAGTAGTAGTAGTAGTAGTAGTAGTAGTAGTAGTAGTAACACGTACCAACTATGGACTGTACTGAGGGTCTCGGTCAAAAGGTGGGGGCTGCCTTGCAGCGCAATCCTATACCAGCTGGCTCAGAATCAGGTCCCGTTGCACTCAGTGGAACCCACTCTCAGGGGCAGGCTTGCCAGGTTTTCAAAATGACAATCAGGGACACACAAGTGTCGGGACACTGCTGTACACAAGGGTCACAGACAGTGGCGGAGCTAATGAAAGTGCAACCCAGTGCCGAGGGCAAAATGTTGCCCCAGAAGTGACATAACAGGAAGTGACATCACACCTGGGCTTTTTTTTTAAATGAAAAATGGAGGGGCCCATCCTACCCCAGCAGTGTGCCCTCTCCTGCTGCCCTCGAGCGTGCAGTCACCGCACAACCATACTCACTCATATTGTTCACATTTTTGTACTACTCTTCTTCCATATAAACACCAGAGTAGCCAGTGCAAAAACACGTTTACACTTAGAACCAAGGGAGGGGAGGGGAGTAGGTGGTGGGCGGGGGGAAGACGGCCACATACACATCAGAACACCTGTCGGAAAACACGCCCACGCTTGGGGGTGGGGGGTGGGAAGGAAAGGAAGAGCTCCCGACACACTTAGACGCCTCGACCGTCTCAGCCCCTCGCTCCGCTCTGCACCGCGCTGCAGACTGATTGCGAAGGGGAGGCTGGGGCGGGGCCTTGCCTTGCGAGAGCCAATGAAGGTAAGAAAGACAAGGAGGGGTTTCTACGGAGGCTAGCCAATAGAGACACGGCTCTCAGGAGAACAAGCCGTGATTGTAGTTCTAAAACGGGATTGGTCGTGTCCGTTCAAGGCTGATGCGGGACGTGGGTTTGCAGCCTGAAATACGGGGAGGGAGTCCCTTCCAGTCGGGGGCACCCGGCACGTCTGCCCGGGGGACGTGTGCATGGGAACGCAGCCTCCATGCTCCCTAGCAGTGCTGTGGTCTGGCGACCCCCCTGTTTCCCATGGGTCCCACACAAGGCCTGCACTGCAGGGGGGGCGCCCTGGAGCCTGCTCCGTGTGGCTCTTGCTCTGCACTGGAGTTGGAGGGGAGGAGAGCGACGCTCTTCGTGTGAGGGAGGGGTCAATGAGGGAGATGGGCCTGCAGGAGTCCAGCCTCAGAAGCCTCGGAGAGCAGAGCCTCCTGCTGCTCTCAGGGAAGCCAGAGAGCCCCACTTGGCCGGGGGCAGCTGGTGGCCGTCCGGGAGGGAAAAGCCCTGCAGGGCGTTGCTTTGTTCTCTTGCCGAGTTCCTCCTCTCCGCTGGGCTGTGGGCAGGGGGCTTTCACGTGGCAGGGAGGGAGGAGTCCTGCGAGGGGGGGGGGCTCCTGCCTTGCAAATTTATTGTTGGCTTTTGTGATCCAGAGGCTCTGTACTCTTCTCTTTAATCTTGTCTGCATGCGAAAATAAATTGGCCTTTTCTTTAGCTTGGGCTTCTTTTGAGAGGGGACGTCCCCCCCCCCCCATCATAACAGGATTCGGCCATGACAGGAGGTGCATCCCCTGAGCCGCAGTGGAGTCATCCGGTGTGTGTGTGTGTGTGTGTGAGAAGGGTGGGTTTTGTGGGCTGGTTTGCGGACTGCAGGGTCCGAGAGGCGGACAGTGGTGCTGTGGGCGGGAAGGGCACTCACCAGCTGACGCAGCCCCCACCGTCTCATTTCTGACTGGGAAAGCAGCCCAGTCCAGCTTACCTTGAACTAACCGTAAACACCACACTGCAGGGTCTTGTGGTTTTATTTGGATATTTTAATGCCCCAAAGGCGGTGCTTTGTGTTTTTGTGGGATGGTCAGCAAAGGACCACACCCCTCGTCAGAGGAATGGGCGCTCAGGAAGGTTAACCACGAAGGGGCCGCTGTAGCCTTGCGTGGCTCCCTCCCACCTCCGTTTCAGCGCCTCCTCTCCTCCTAGCATTTCGACAGCCGGGGGAAACACGAATGTTGTTGTTGTTGTTCTGCCTTTGTCCTAACCTGACCAGATGGTCTCATTTGGCTGTATTCTGTGCTCTTGGCTGGCTTTTACATATTGTATTTTTAAGTGGTGGGTTGATTAGATTTGTTTTGTTTTGTTTTGCACTGTTTGAATCCTACAAGCTGCCGGAAACTATTACGCCAATAGCAGGGTAAAAACAAGTGAGCAAATGCTGACTGAGTTCCACGGTGTCCGTGGACTTGACTCCCACGTAAGTGAGCCTGGCATTGCAGCCTTACTGCCCACTCCTCTGGTTGACTGCTCAGAAATAAGGCCCGGGATATTCAGTGGGGCTTCTCCTCCCCAAGGAGAGATGCAGAGGATCCCGGGGAAGTCGGAACCTGGTGGCCCAATTCTGTCCCCAAAGTTTCACTTATTTCTGAAGAGGACAAAGGTATGTCTGGCCTCAACCCCTGCGTACACATACAGACACCCCAGGAGCCCCTCCCTCCCCGTGCCCAGGGGTCCCATATCCACAGTTTCAACTATCTGAGGATCAAAAATATTCAGAAAACTTCCAGTTGCTGCTGCTTCGTCCTTCCTCCCTTCCTTCCTCCCTTCCTCCCTTCCGACTTGCCAGTGCTTCCCTCACTCCAGGCCTGAGGCACTTGGTGGCTGTCAACGCAGACTCAGGCAGGCCCCTTGCGTCTCGCAACCCAGAGGCTTCCAAGCCTGCCCAGGAGATGGGGTGTGCCGCTATTCGTGGTTTTAGGCATTCACAGTTGGCCTTGGAACATATCTTGGAACTTGGCCTTGGATACCCCTGCGGTGGGGGTGGGGTGGGGTGGGGTGGGGTGGCTGCGATATCAAACTATTTCTGCCAGTCCGGGTTCGCTGGCCGTGGCCAGTGTTGTCCGTGGGGCGTTCACACCTTGCCTGGGATCTTTTCCAGAGTGCGGAGGGAGTCTTTAATCCGCAGGTCTCATTCCCTCCAACTTTGTGAAAGTTGTTCAAGGGCAGACTTCTCTTTTTTGAAATTAATTTAATCCAAGCCATTAACTATGAAGTTTATAGACCTTAAAAATACAAATAACGAGTGCTCGGTGTCTTTAATTAATAACACTAATTAAGAGTTTGCATCTGAAGTGGCAAACTCAAGACGGAAGGTGCCACCCCCCAGGGCCAGTCCCCCGAGCCGTCCCCATCTGTCGGGGGGCTCTTCCTCTTCAGGAAAGACAAAGGGGGCCCAGTGGGAGTTTGCTTGTTCCTTCCTCCTTGCAATACTCTAAAGCAATTGGGGGGGGAGCAAAAAGGAAAAAAGCAAAAGAAAACCGTGTGTATGAAGTGCAAAGCATGCTCCAGTTGCAAACAGCTCTGTATGCAATAATGGTGATAAGAAATATATTTAAACAACCAACAACATCTTCATGCATGTGTAACAAACAAAGCAAACACTTCACATTTTGTGTACTGTACCCAAGTCAATGAATTTTTTTATCTCATTGGCTATTGCAAATGCCCGATTGAGGAGGAGTTTATTAACGGTTGCTAAGTAACTAAACTATCTGGACCAACGGTTGCCAAGAGGGAGGTATGGGAAGAGTTTTCTGGAATGTAACCTCCAGAAACGTTGCAGTGCAAAATCAAACCTTGTGAAGATCTGATGCCTCACCAACGTTAGAGTCAGTTGGTGGTGCACTAGTGTCAGGTTCAACCAATCTCACCATGGTTTCAAACGGCTGCTATGGAGGTGGAGCCCAGGATCCGTGCATGTGGTCTCCATGGACCCGGCTATCTGTGGCTCCTCCTGCCCCCATACCCATTGCCATTATTTATCTTGTTTACACTCCTGGGAAGCAACCGGGATCCTGTTTTTTGCAGAAGGCTATAAGCAGAAATCTTATAGACAAACAGGCAGGCAGCCTGCGTGCTAGAGGGGACTCGGATTGGGCCTTTGGTTTGGTTTTCTCTTGGAAATTCATAGTTCAATTAATCAATCAATAGTATTTTTATACCGCTTTTCAACACAAGGTTCACAAAGTGGTTTACAGGCAAATAATAATAATGAAGTTAAATGGCTCCCTGTCCCAAAAGGGCTCACAATCTAAAAAAAAAAAATGCAGACCACCACCAGCCGCTAGCAAAGACCCTGCGCAGGGGTGAAGAGGGACAATTACTCTGCTCAATAAAAGAGGAGCACCACTTGAAAAAGTGCCTCTTGTCCAGTTAGCAGGGGCTAGTTCATTTTGCATGAAATTTCATTGCTGAAGCTCAAGCTATGCACACCCTCCTGATAAATTGTAATTGTCTTATAGAAATGTGTTTGCCTTCCCTTGAGAAACTCAGATGTGTCTTCTTGGGAAAAAGTGTCTGCTTCAAAGCAGCAATGAGGAGCCCAGTGCATTTGACTTCTCCTGTCCTTCACACAGGCCCATCATCCTTGATGTTGCAGTCATCATTAAGTAATGTGCAGCCCAAGCCCAAATGTACAGCCAACAAACAAGGAATGCTCACACAGCCACATGAATCATAAGAAGAGCCGCGCTGGATCAGACCAAGGCCCATCTAGTCCAGCATCTTGTATCTCACAGTGACCCACCAGATGCCTCAGGGAGCACACAAGACCACAAGACACCTGCATCCTGTTGCCACTCCCCTGCATCTAGCACTCCAAGGTAGCCTACCTCTTGAGTAAGAAGGTTGCACCACCCATCATGCCCTGTAGCTGCGATGGACTTTTGCTCCTGAAATCTGTCCAGGACAGATCCTTGGGGCACCCCGCTTTTCACCTCTCTGCATTGTGAAAGGAATTGTGAAGTCATTGTGAAATCAGCCCTGGGACTCATATCAGGAACATGTTTCTCCTCTAAAAGCAAGTACGAAAACGAAAATGCTACAAAAATCTTAGTGATTCCAATTCACTGCCAAAATTATTCATTACCTGAGATTTTCATCCTGAAAATTGGAGTTCTAATGGATGTATAAAACAGCAAAGTTAAGCCCCTGCCTTTCTCTAATCCTCATCTCTGTAAGGCATATGGCCTAATCTGCCCTGTGATAACTTCCATTTATTGTTGAAATCATAGACCTTTATGACTAATTTCCTGTGCTAAACTCTAATTACTTTAATTCTCCATTGCTGGAGAGAATTTGAAAACAGGACTCCTTTAGAACAAAATTAACTTGTATGAGTGAACAGATAAATCATATTAGCGTAATTAAAGTATATTAACATTTTTGTGGCATAGGAATAAAAAAGTCAGACACAATGGAAGCAGGTTTCTCATAAAGAGACAATTTATGGAGATTTATGGAGATTTTAGGAACTTGCAAAATTTCATTACTTAACATCTCTATTAAGATCTTTACAAGCATGCATAATGAAAGACCTGATAAAGAGACTTAATAAATGGACTTGTGTTTTAAGTCACATTGATTTCAAAGTAAGGAAAGGATCATGAGGTTAATTTAAGGGAGAGGAAAATTGACAATCAATGACAAATATTTTGGAAAGTTTTGCCAGGGATGCAAAACAACTGAGCACAAAACTCATTCGTATGGTTGCAAAGTTTTCAAAGGAAACATTTGAATAATTGCAGTAAAGAATTATTGGACACTTTTCACTTGTCTGTATTTGTGATGCTGAGAACCCATTTTTGGACCCATTGCAGTTTCCTTACATGCCATCATTTTAATTCAGGACCGCTTTAAGTGCCTTTGTTCAGATTCATAAATTCAGACTTCTTTCCATTTAGATCAGGGTTAGGGTTTTCAAGGGTGTGTCCATGAGAGAGCAGAGTAACGTATGGAAATCAGCAACAGCACCCATGCTAGTTCATAGTTCAAATTGTGCTCTGAGAATTTGCCGCCCATTTTCTGTCCGCCTTTGGCTCTTTGGCCAATGCTTGTGGCTTGCGTTGGCCACGGCTGTGGCAAACGTGCCGCCAGGCCTGTCTGCAGCAGCGCTGGAGGGGCTGAGTTGGTGCCGGGACGTGCGCCAGCCCGGGTGGGCTGCAGAGACCAGCAGGTAAGGCGCCCCCAGGCTGACCGGGTTTGGCCAGTGGGGGCTTGGGAGGGCGGGGGGAGGTGGGGAGGGGCGGGGAGGACGGCCCCGTGGGCTAATCAGCCCAGGTAGGGGGAGCATGGATCTGGCCGTTGGGCTGGATCCCAGCCCCTGACCTACGGCTGCCCAGCCCCAATCCAAGCCACTTGGATTTGCGCCCGCGACTGGGCTGGCGGGGGCTTGTCCTGGGGTAAGTGGAGACTGTCCCCTCACCCTGTGGGGAGCTGCAGCTGCCTCCCGGCCTGTGTCAGGAAGGGTGCCACGCGGGCCTGCTGGGCTGCCTGCTGGGAGGCCGGCTGGGACTGGACTGGGAGATAACTGAACCCAACACGTTCCGTCCGTACAGGCTGGAGACGGTCACACGGGAGTGGGCAGAGTGCTCAATTCAGACTGCAGGGAGTGGGGTTCATGTCGCTGCTTGGCCAGGAAGCTCACGGAAGGGTGACCTTGGTCCCCCCCCCCGTGGCACCTTCCACCCTAACCTACCTTACAGGGCTGGGGGGAGGAAAGCTGCTCAGAGGCCGGCCATGAACGGCAATGCCGGCTGCAGGCCTTTCGAAGTGGTGGCGGAAGCAGCTGCATCTTCCTCCCCATCCCTCTGGCCGCCGTTCCTCTCCCCATCCTCCGCCATCTCACTGCATCCGCGAGATCCACATCTGCCGCTTCAGTGACAGCCCGGCTCGTGTAGAAGTCTGGACATCAGGGGATGTGACACAGATGCAGGCACCATGCCGGAAAAAACCCACCGGCCTAGTCGTCTGGCTGTTGCTTGGCTAGCAGTGCCACTCTGTTCGCCAGGGGCTGTTCCCAGGAGGCAGCGGATCTTGGGCTGGGCGGGGTGAGCCTGCGTCCGTCTAAGCACTACGACTTATGGCACTGCTTGATCTTGCCGTTAGGGTGCACTCCTAACCTGGAGTTAGGCCAGCAATGTTTGGCTGGCACAGGGGCCATCCTAAAGTGCAGTTGGGCCACTCCCGGAGTCAGGGAGGATGGTGCCCGCCTGTGTGCTGGCCTCTCTGACTCCGAGAGTGGTCCAAACATCCTTTACTGTGTCCTTTGTGCTGGCCAAACCTTGCTGGTCTAACTGTGCCAGCCTAACTCCAGGCTAGGATTGCACCCTTAGATAACCTGCACATTCACTATGTGTGTGGCATCTGACTTGCCGCACGTTTTCTTGTCTGTGAGTCCCACATATTCTTTGATCCTGGGAAGAAAAACACTGACTAGTCTGATTGATAGTGAATAAGGAAAAAGGGCAAGCTGTCTTTGCAAATGCTTTGATTTAAAGGAAAACATCTCACTAACAACAGGTGGGATTTTCAGATTGCCAACATGCATCTTTCTCTAGCTGATTACCTTATGGGGATATTAATTTTTCCCCCTTGCTTGTTGACAGACAACATATTACCAAACCGCATGTTTGGGTGCTGAATGGCAGGCTGTTTTTATCGCCTGCCTGGTGTCTACCCATAATGAGAAATAACACACTGAATGGGAGCAGACGTGACAGAACAGTAATCAACATATACAAATTGTCTCAACATCGGCAGGCATATTTTAGGCTGCCTTTTCCTCTATTTCCAGACCCATCTGTACAGATCGAAGGACTGGAGGGATCAACTGTCAAAGAAGTAGAAGCTTGAGGGTCAACCTACAAGTGATCCTAAATGCGTCGTTTGTGCTTCTGCTCTTGTTTCTTTTACTCTGAAGCAGCTGCCACAGGAGACCTGATCAGAGGGGGGTAATCGCATGCCCCCCGCTTCAGTCCTGAGGGAGAGGCGCCCCCCCACCAGAAGCTCCTTTTTCTGTGGGAGGGCAGGCAGCATCGGCTCCAGCGGCAGCTCTGAATGTGGCCGGCTGCCTTGACCATTCCTGCAGGTACGAGCACAGGACCTCAAAACAAAAGCAAAAAGCACCATCTGCGTGAGGCAAGTTCAGTCTAGACTGACTGCCTCTTCAGTCTATCAAAAGTTATGGCCAAAAAACTCTGAAAGCAAACATACTGTCATGTAAAAATCGCTGGCTTAGATAACTTTATCTACAAAATAAAGACAAACTAAAGGGAGGAACTGTGCACACCACCCTGAGCTCCTTGGCAGAAGGGTAGTATAAAAATGGGAAAAATATGAATGAATGAATGAATGAATGAATGAATGAATGAATGAATGAATGAATGAA
>JAJKFI010000057.1:6364612-6401881 GCA_029204185.1 Lerista edwardsae | reverse complement strand
ACACACACACACACACACACACACACACACACACACACACACACACAGGCACCCTCCTCACGTGCCACTCAGAGAGAATATAGGATCAAGAAAAGTGAGTGCCTTGATGCAGGTTGTGGGGGGGGGGAAGGGACTCTTGGACTTTGGGGGGAGATTGGAGACCTGGGCTTTGAGGGCCTCCCAGCCAGTTATCGCTGACTTGCACTCCTTCCCCGCATGCCCCAAGTTCAGCATGCCAAGCGCCTGGGTGACGGCCTGGCTCCCAAGGCTTCAAAGCTGGCAGGCCAGGGCCAGGGGACATCAAAGGCGACCGCCAACGGCTGCTCTCTGGGGTTATGGAATTATAGGGAGTGTCAAAATGGGCACATCTCACTCTTTGCACTTGGAACGTTATAATTTAAGTTGCCCTTAAAGAAACCTAACCTAATGCTAGGTCCTAAGCATGCATTAAATAAGACAGGCTGCAATCCTATCCACACTTACCTGGGAGTAAGCCCCATTGACTATAATGGGGTGTACTTCTGAGTAGACATGCATAGGCTTGGACTCACATAATGCTTTTGTTCCCTATTGGAAAAGCCCCTTCCAGCCCCTTCAGCTGGGTTTTCTCCGTGCATAGGAAAATGAAGACATAACGCCGCCACGACTCCGTCCGGAATTGATGCGGTGCAAAAATCCATGTCAATTCCAAGTCCTTCAGGCATCAGGCAACTCCACAGGCAGCCCCGTCGGCTGCCTCATCACCAAGCGCCCGGCAGCATAATGGTCACGTCTTTGCTCGGGTAGGTCTGCTAATTGCGTCCCTCCGGATACAGGGAGGCCCGGCTGGACTGCCTTCCAACTGCCCCGCATAGCGAGTGCCTGGAGCTCTCCCAGCGCCCCTCATCCACGTGCACGGAGGAGCCTCGACTCAGACTGCGGCACTCCAGCACCCAGCGAGAGGCCCCTCCGCTCCTTCTGGACTGAGCCGCTTCGTGCACCTCAGAACCGGCACTCAGTGGTCGGACTGCAAACCTCCTTCCAGTGATGCCCCCAAAGCAGACCTGCTTGTCAGCTGCTGGCTTAGAAAAGTAATTTTACTCCGTAATTAACCGGGAAAGGTGTGAAGGTGCTCTCTGAAGGTGACTGGAGAGGCCCCTGCCTGTCTCGGAGGCGGACTGAGCGGTGGCCCGAGGAGCGCAGGGCGGACACAGACGGCACGCCTGGCTTGGGCCCTGGAAGGCCCCGTTCCCGAAGGCTCTTCTGGGGCCCTGGCTGAGAAAGTGCCCCGGCCTGTCCTCGGAGACCAGGCCAACCACCCCACACTAATAGCCACACAAACGGGGGCGCGGTGAGGAAGTCAGTGGGAGTTGGCTCACCCTGAGCACTCTTTTTCTTCCAGTTTTAAACCTTCTCCTTGATTTTCACTTTTCAGACTCCTCACAGCTCCCATAATTGTCATGTTCAATCATCTCACAGACATCATTTTAGTGTCTTATTGACTAGAATAATCTGATCCACGATTCTCCTTTGTAATGATTCTTATTCAAACAGTTCAGGCTCTTCCCAGCAGGAGAAGCAGCAGCAGAACAAAGGCAGTCTGTTTGCTGTCCCTTTGTTCCCCCTTCCATCAATGCAACCTTCTTTCTGCCGGCAACTGACTCAATCAAAATAAGCAGCTATTAAGTGGAAATGCAAGGCAGTTCTGAATCAAAGGTGAACTTTCAAGGTGCTGAAAGCACAATCAAGGTGCTGCCTGAATTTCCAGAGACGAGTAAGACCGAAGACGACAGACAGGACCTTAATTATGGCTGCGTAATTCTAGGCACAACCCTCTCCAGGGCTGGGCTGTGCCATTCAGGGATGCTGACCTGGCAAGCTGGCCAGGGACCAATCCAGCCAGGAGAGCTGAGCAGAGGCATAACTAGGGTATGGCAGCAGGGGGCACGAGCCCTGGGGCTCCATAAGGTGGGGAGCGCCATTAGCATGGCACCCCGCCCCCGCCTGCAAATTTGCGACCCCCCTGCCCCGAGCCGGGAGGCGTGCCGGCGTCTCCCCGCCCAGCCTGCCACTCGAGTACTTAAAGTGCCCAAGCAGCAGAAGGAAGCCGCCACCGTTCCCCCCAGCTCTGCAAACTGTGGGGGCGCCTTAAAGTGGCCTTAAAGTTGCCAGCTTTTCCTGGCTGCCACAGTGCTGGCACTTTAAGGCCACTTTAAGGCGCCCTGTCACCCTCAATTATGTGGTTGGCGCCGCCTCCTCTCCCCACCCCTCGCGGCCTCCTTCTCCTCCTGTCTCCCCCTCCTCTGAGGTGCGAGTGGACCACTCGGAGTGGTAGAGGCCGCCATCACTCGGGGAGCCGCCGCTGCCGCCTCCTCAGCACCTCACTCGCCACCCAGCCGCCGCTTTTGCCCTGACGCCTTGCCTCCCTCCCCTTCCCCTGGGCCGCCCGGTATATGAGTTATTTATTTATGACCACGAGCCCGCCATGTCCACGACAGCCCGGAGGCGCCTCATGCAGGATTTCAAGAGGTAAGGCGGGACAGGACGGCTGGCAGAGCTGGCTGCATTTCCCTGGCTGGGTCTGTTTGTGTGTGTGTGTGTGTGTGTGTGTGTGTTGGCTCTGCAGACACATGGCAGCAGAAGCCACACCCCGCAACGTCATGACGTCACAACATTGTGACGTCATGATGTTGCGTGCGGGGGGGCGCAATTTCATTGCGTGCCACGGGCGTAATTTTGTCTAGATATGCCCCTGGAGCTGAGCAGTGACATTGTTCACTCACTCCTCCACTGCTCCTTGGTCCTCAATGGGCTCTTTGGCTGGCACAGACCTGTTAGGTCAGAGGGTGTGTGTTGGGCACCAGACAGGAGCTCCGGATGGCTGCTGCGCTGAGGCCCAGCCGCCACACCCAGCCCGGCCCAATCTCTGCCCTGATCCACCCCCATTTGCCCCCACGGCCACTTGACCTGTGCTGACTGCTGAGCTGCAGCTCGCCTCTGCTGGTGCGGGACTTTCCAGCTGCCACTAGAACACAGTTGTGCATGCATCGCAATACCTCCACGTACAGAGGATGTGTGGACCTGTGCACTCAATTTTAGGGACAAAGCATGGGGGGAGGCCACAGCCTGCTTGTGGATGGCCAGACACATCTGTTTGGCTGCTGTTGGAAATGTCCTGCTGAGCTCAGTGGACACGGGCTGCATTCTGCCCCAGCAGGATCTCCAGGAGGCCCGTTGGATAGGAGGACGACCGTTCCGTTTTATCGTCCATCTGCTGCACTTCTCTCCCATTTTTGTTGAGTGGTTTCACTGGACTACTTGCCTGAATGAGCGCAAATAAAATGATCAGCTAGTTGGGCTTTTTCAAGGGCTTGTCTCAGGTTGCTTATTTAAGAAGGCTAAAAATGAGCAGATTCCGGCCAGGCACTTGTATCTGCTCTGGTCTGGCCTGCGATTATCATGCAAAATGGAGGGTGTCTCTGTGTTGCCTTACGTCTCCCCTGACATTTCAAGCATCCTGCCTCCCCTCACATCGTGCGACAGCAGCGGGAGAGATAGGAAGATATGGACTGACTGTGTCAACTCTGACATTTATTTGAAGAATATTATGCATTTATAGCACAGGCATTTCACAAATTGAATTTATCATTGTGGACTTGGGAGCTCTCCTCACCTACCTGATAAGACTGCGCTCTCTCGCTCTCTCTCTCTCTCTCTCTCTCTCTCTCTCTCTCTCTGTGTGTGTGTGTGTGTGTGTGTGTGTGCAGACCATGGCAAGGAGACCTCCAGGCTGCAAAACTCCCCTTCAGGATGCAGCACAAGCCCTGCTGGCCCCACGGCCTCGGCCCAGGGCAATGTCAGTAGGGTTGGGCTATCACTGGGGATTCCAGCGAGGGTGTCATGGTGTGTGTGTGTGTGGGGGTGTGTGTGTGTGTGTGTGTGTGTGTGTGTGTGTGTGGGTGTGTGTGTGTTGCAGTTTGAAACTTCTACACATGTGCAGTTACTCCATCCCTACTACAAATGGCATAATGCATTGCAGCACTGAGCCAAAACCACTTGCACTAAAACATGCACAGCCACTGATTCAAGTAGATTCGTGGATGCTATTTCTCACAGATCAACTGCATATCCATTTCCAGAGAATGGCAGATCATTTCCCAGCTAGGACAGGAGGAGACTGAATCCATAATGGGACCCCTCTGGTACGTTTTGCATATCTCCAGCTCAAAATGAAAAAAAGGAATGTTTGCTTAGAAATTTTAAGTTCATTTACCACTTGTGCCCTGTCTTCTCCATCAGCATCTCTTTCTCCTACCTCGACAGGCACCATCAATACTGGGAAGCAAAACCATCTATCCCAAGGGGACCTTTCCTTTAAGGAGACCTTCAAATCTTCGCATTGATATTAAAACGGTTTGGAAATGTTTCAGAAGCATCATGAAATTCCACACACAAATGTAAAACTCAACACTGCCTACTTTTGATTCCTTTTTCTGTCATTTCTCTTTGACAGATTTGACTAAGAATTTGACTAAAAAGCCACATGAATTTTAAGAGTGAAGATTCACTTTCAGAACCGCCCACTGGTGTTCCTCGGACCAGGCAGCCCTGTTTTAGTCCCCCTTCAGCTCAAAGTGGGTCACCTTCTCTAAGCTTATCCGATTCCAGACAATCCAGAGAGCGCTCCAGGTGTCTCCCACGCACGAAGAAACTTCCCCCACACATCCCAGGCCGCTGGTCAGCCTTCTGCTTATGAGGAGAAGCAGCCGGCCCGATTGGGAGAGTCATGGCCAGCGGGGAGGTCCGTCTTCCATGGGTCATTCCTCCGGCCAGGTGGGCCAGTTTGCTCCTTGCTCTTCCCCCCAACGTCACTCTGCAGCTCTTGGTTCCTTAACTGCTCTGAGTCTGAGCACGCCTGTAATTTATGTTGTTAAACATTTTGCGAGAAGATTGCCGATTGTGCTCTGTTTGTACTTTTCATTAGTAACATGTAACTCAGCTTCCTCCAAGATTAGAATCAAAGATGAATAACTTGAAGCTCTTCTAGAGTGCCCCATTTGCTAATTCATTTGAGATCAATAATGATTAAATGAATAATTTAATGAACCTCTGTGCACACTTTCAAAACAGCTTAATTTTGTACTGCCAAGTAGTCATATTATTTACATCGAGGAGAATGGGGAAAAGGATGACTATATGGGTGCTCGTATGTATTTTTTTTTTTTACTCTCTTTCTTTCTAGAAGCAAGTGTTTCTGGAATAATTCTCATCTTGACACTTGACAATGAAGAATTTCATGCACAATTCCTCTTCCTAAGTAGAAGAATTTTTTTCCTCATAACATCCTAGGATTTCCCCTTCTTGCACCAGACCTACGCCTTTTCAGTCTGTATATGTCAATCTGTACACAAACAATAATGGAGGGAAGGGCAGGATTGTGCCAATTTCACACAGCACACAGTGAGCCTGTGGAACGTATTGCCGCAAGATGTGGTGCTGTCCACTGGTAAAAGGGGTCTGAAATCTGCAGCCACGTGGCAGCCCCAGGGCATGCTACAAGCCTGGCTGCCCCCTCAAGGAGTGATGTCATCACTGGGCCTGTGGAGGGAGGGATGTGGGTCAGCCTCCACAGTCAGGGCAGGGGTGGGGGGCTCTGAGGAAGCCGTGGCAGAGCAGATGAGAGGGGCGGGGGGCACGAAGAGCCTGGTGGAAGCCAAGGGGAGGAGCAGCCAGGAGGACAAAGGAGGCAAGGAGCAGCACACGGGGAAGAACCCCTCTGGAGGGCCCAGAGGAGGCGGGGAGGAGGAGGCAAGTAAGGGGTGAAGGGAAGGTGGGAACACAGGAAAGGGAGCAACGGGGTGAGGGAGACTGGCAAGGGGCTTGGACCAGAGAGATGCTGGGAGGGAGGCTGGGCAAGGGGGAGGAGATGGTGGCAAGAAAGGAAGAAGGCGGGCAGGGGGCAGGGGCGGGGGGGGGGCTCCCGAGAGAGTGGCGCGGGGAGCACTTTCCCTCCAGGCTCCTGCTGGTCAGAGCGCAGAGGCTGCAGTGGAGCCGTCCACCCACTCGCTCCAGGCGCTCCCGCAGCAGGACTTGGCCGGCCTGGGGAGCCCTGGCTGGGCCGCTGAACCCCCAGGGACCCGACGAGGGCCAGCCCAGGAGCAGGAAGGCGCCTGGAGCCACGCAAGGGCCAAGGGCCCAGCACAACTGGCCTGCTGCTCCCGGAGGCCGGGGCTGTGGAGTGCGGGCAACAGTCAGGGCTCCTTCGCGGGGCAGCCGCCTCTCCTCGCTGCGGAACCTCTTTCTTTTTTGCTGAAACACCACGAAATATTCCGTGCGGGACGGCTCGCAAATGCACACAGTGAACGCACTTATTCAAAGGCTCCAGCTTAAGAACTGCACACCACCCCCACCACCTCAGCAGCCACTTTAGGACAGCAGACTCCTGCGCAGGACTGGGCTGCCAGCAGGGCACGGGCCTCGCTCTGCCCCCTCCAAAGCACCGCACAGCCCAGCCCAGCCCAGCACGGCATCGCGCTTCTTCGCGGCAGGGGGAGCCCCAGGAACAAAGCAGCAGCCTGGCGGGGGAGCAGCGGGCCCAGGTCGGAGGAGCGCTTGGAGGGGAGCCTCTTGCACGGCCTCTTGCACGGGAGGAAGTGCACTGGTGTGAGCCCGGGGCCTGCCGCGGTGCTGCTGAGGCGTCAGGGGTGTGGGCAGAGGCGGGGAGGCCCTGGCAGGACCGGGTCAGGGCCGGTGCGCGTCCCCTGCCCACTCACCGCTGGAGCCGTCTGGGGCAGCGACAGCCGTGTGCGGATGCTGGCCGACCTGGCGGTGGGGGGGCCACGTGCACGGCACGCTGTGGCTGTCCTCGCTGCCACGCTCCCCCCGGCTGTGCTACTACGGAGGACTGTCTGGTTTTGCAGCGGGAGATCAGGGACGTTCCTCACCATTCTGTCCCCGCGGGGGGCGGGGGGAATTTGTCCCCGATCAGGAAGTCCGTTGCGAGGGAGGCTCAGAAATGGCGCAGCCAGGCCCGGGCGAGGACGCAAGGCCATTGGCAGCTCCTGGCGAGAACTCCACACCCGGCCTCTGTCCTCGCAGGCTCCTGTACGCCTGCACCTGGGAGCGGAGGGTCACACACTGCCCCGGCGCCCAGGGCAGGGACATTGTCACGTGGCCCGACCCTGCATCGAGTGGCGTCTTCTGTCTTCTGCTGCAGCAGCTTCGCTGTCCCTGTCCCTTCTGCCGTGGGGGAAAGCCCTTGCTGGGAATGAGCGAGGCACGTCCACTCCTCTGCGGACCCCTTTAAATGCCCCCCATATACGGCTGCTCTGGAGCGATGACTCGCACTCACGCAGACTACACTGTAGGAGAGCCTCTCCCGAAAGCGAAACGGGGGAGAGAGGCATGGTCCAGAAAAGAGGGGGGCCACTGGAGGACACTGGGGGCATCTCAAACCTGGAACCTGAGGGTCAGAGGTCAACTGGGATCAAGGGTTCAAAGATCAGAAGCTCTGAGCAGGACAAGGCCTTTGAATTGCGTTAAGCAGCCAGTTGGAGCCTAACCCTTGAACCCCCACTGAGCTCCATGGCTGGGGTCAAGGGACACTTTGGGCATTCCAGGGACCTGCCGTTCTGCTTTCGTGGGTTGGTGTCGTTCCTTTTCTGGTTGGAGAAGGTGGAGCTTTGGTCTGCAGCAGCAGCACCATTCTTGGCTTCTTATCCGCAAGTGCCACACCCTTGACATGGGCTCTGGCAAGCCACAGGGCTTCCTGCCCACGGCAGAGCTTGAGATCCCCGCCAGGACGAAAGGCGCGAGCGCGAGGGGAACGCACGGCAAATGATGGCTCCTCATCTCACTTAATTGGGCTTTCTTCTTGTTATAGTGTCTCACCAAAATGGATATTTTGAATGAAAAAAATCTTATTATTAAGCAGTCCATTTATATTGCCAGCAGGCCTCCTATCTTACACTTCTAACCAGCTTCATTACAGTGCGCACGGTGCTTTGTCAGTGTTTCTGAGCACTGAGCAGTTCATAAGACTAATTAAAATGTGATTCTCAATTCTATTTGTTATTACTTCCATTATCTTTTGCACTGCACACAGGCCGAACAACATGTTTATGGGGCTCTGCAAGCCCATTTAATTTAATATTTCCTTCGAAAATGAAACCTCCTCATTGGGCTGCAGCCGCCCTTGGAAATGCTGGCCTCTTTCAGCTTGTCTTTTAGAGTTTAACTAATTTTAACCAGGCCTTTCTTTCCAGGGCAGAAAGATTGCTCTTTCCATGCTTAAATAAATGTAGTCCTGATCTTCAGCTGTGATCAAAAGCAAAAGGACAGATAACTGGAAGGTAAAGAATTTTGTTTCCTCTTTCTCAGTTGAGGAAAAATAAGTGCTGGCATTTTTTCTTATTGTTGCTGTTGAACCAAAGATCATGCTGGGCGAAATGGCTGAAGCTGTGTTGAAACCTCTGTCCACCGGTTCCGTCACGGAAACAGCACCAAACTGCGGCAACCAACACGGGACGTGCGAGAGGATCACAAAATCTGAAAGTCGCCAGCGCCTGATGATTTTTGGAAGGTTGAAAATCACGTCCAGTGCCAGAGAGTCCCACAAACTAACTATGAATAAAGGCCAATTCCATGCTTGGGGTCATTAAAAAAGGGGTGGAGAATAAAACAGCCAATATGATCCTGCCATTGTACAAATCGATGGTAAGGCCACACCTGGAATATTGTGTGCAGTTCTGGTCGCCGCATCTCAAAAAGGACATAGTGGAGCTGGAAAAGGTGCAGAAGAGAGCGACAAAAATGGTTACGGGGCTGGGGCACCTCCCTTATGAAGAAAGACTGCAGCGTTTGGGGCTCTTCAGTCTAGAAAAAAGGCGCCTGAGGGGGGACATGATTGAGACATACAAAATCATGCATGGAAGGGATAGAGTCGATAGAGGGATGTTCTTTTCCCTCTCTCAAAACACCAGAACCAGGGGGCATCCACTAAAACTGAGGGTTGGGAGATAAGAGTTAAAACAGATAAAAGGAAGTACTTTTTTACCCAGCGGGTAGTTAATCTGTGGAACTCTTTGCCACAGGAGGTGGTGATGGCATCTGGTCTTGATGCCTTCAAGAGGGGATTGGACAGATTTCTGGAGGAAAGGTCCATCGTGGGCTTTAGGCAATGATGGATTGTGCAACCTCCTTACAAAGGTGGAGGGCTATTGGTACCGGGTGCAAGGGAGTGGCAACAGGATGCAAGCATCTTGTTGTCTCCTGCCTCCCTGGGGCACCTGGTGGGCCGCTGTGAGATACAGGAAGCTGGACTAGATGGGCCTTTGGCCTGATCCAGCATAGCTCTTCTTATGTTCTTATGCACTCGGCACTTCACGAGTGATGACGGTGTCTATGCCACTTTTCAGCAAGAGTGGTTCACAAAATGGTTTACATAGTAAAATAAATCAATAAATGGTTCCCTATCCCCAAATCTTAAAAAACCCATAAGCAGCACCAGCAACAGCCGCTGGACAAGATGCCGCACTGGAGCCCGGATAGGAGGAGAGCTGCTTCCTTGCCCACTTCGCAGGGGTCAGGTGTTCCCTGCTGGCCCTGCCTTGAACGGGAAGTCCGGCTCAGTCCTTGTGAAGTTCACTCCCAGTCACCACAGGTTTCCTGTGCGCGGGGGGGGCGCGCCCCACGAGTCCCTGCATCCCAAATGGGAATCTTCGTCCTCCTGTTAATAATCCTCCGTTAATCTGCAGCAGACTGGCTCATGCCTGCAGTCCCTGATACGCAGTTAATTACTGCAGGCAGAGCATCTTGAGGAAGAGCATTGCATGTACATATTACCAATTAACCCACAAATCGAGGAAGCAAAAGAGAGCAATTAATAAAACACTTTCCTGTCATTGTAATTACAAACTCAGTGTGAGAGTCCAATGTAAGAGGAATGTGAAATCCAGTAATTAGGAAAGATTTCAAGAGCAGAGTGAAAACAGAACGTTCCAGGTCACAGGGAGATGAGCAGTATTATGGCACTGTATCGAAGGCAGTGGCGGAAGGGAGATCACAACTCGACACCCGTCCATTCGCTGTCAGGTCCGTCTCAAGAGCATAACACCATTTGTGACCACTCGTGTAGTTCAGACTCGCGATGCTGCTGAAACTCATAATTATCTGGTCTGGAATACCGAGGAATGTCTAGCGCAGAGAAAATACGAACTGATCGTCGTTTCTCGCAAAAGTTCCTCTACAGGCTGTGACGCAGTGATTTTCAGCTGGGGTGCCCCGAAAGGTTCACAGACGGGAGTTTGGAGCACAATAGTGGAAAACAGCTGGAAAACTCTTCTGGGTTCTGCAACTCTGTTTCTAGGGCAACTATCTGCACATTGTCTGGAGCACAACGTCCGCCCCCAACCTCTGCACATGGTCTGTCCCTCTTCCTCTGCTGGGAGGACCCCAGAAACAGAACCACTGCCCTGGAGGAGTCTCCCGGAGGCTGGAAGTGACATCACAAGAGGTGGTGTGGGGGTCAGCGTGCCCTGAGAAGAAACCCGCTGAAAATCCCCGGTGTAATGACAAGCCAGGAGCTGCCATTCCAAGGAGACGCTCAGTCCCAGCCCTGCCTGGACGTCAAATCCTGCTCAGACGCAGCTATGCCAGCATCCTGGTCTGCAGCCCGGGACTGGTGACTGCGGCCCATGGACACGCCCGAGGGGGTGGCCGAGGGAGGCTTTGCTGCCCCTGAGCTCTGCATCAGCCTGGGGAGGGGAGGGGCAAAGGGTCTGCCCGTCACCCATTGACTCGCTCAGACCAAGGGCAGCCTCTGGCACTGCCCGAGCTCTGCTGCAGGATTATATTAGGAACTCCAGATGGGTTGTTTTCAGTTTGGCAGTCCAGGGACTGTGTGTGCTAATCTCACACGCCTTGTGGAAAGTGTCGCCCTCCCTGCCAAACCTCTGTGGCCACGAGAAGGTCGTGCCACGCCTGGGCTGGGGGCGGGAGGTACTCCCGGGGGGCTTCGGCTCTTCTCCGGAGTGATGGGGACATCTTCAGAGGGGATCTTTATTGCCTCATTTTAGCAGGGCGAACTGTTCGTTTAGAGGAGCAAGCGCCTCTTTAAAAACAAGAACCGTCAAAGCAAAGAGGATGCTGGCTCAAAACCGTGGGGACCCCCTCGTGTGGATTGCTTGTGGGAGCCAGACATGTGCCTCCCTTCGTGGAACGCACACTGCCTCCAAGAGTCCGGGGCCCAGTTTTTCAGCACCAGCCTGCGCAGCCCCGCAGGAAGGAAACCAACGGCCCCATGCCGCGAGGAAGCCCCTGTGACTCCCCGCACTGCCGGACGCAGCCCTCCCTGCCTTGGCCGGGCTCCCCCAGCACTGGACAGCGGGCGGGACTGAGCCCCTGGTCCGGAAGGGGAGAGACCGCCCTCCCCGTGGCGATGTGGGTGCAGCGCCCCCTTCCCTCGGGAGAGTCCGCACCTCGGCCTTGAGTCCCGGAGGGCGCACCCGTGCCCGGGCTCCGCGGCACTCTGCGGCCCGGCTCTCACAGCCTGGCCAGGCCTTGGCACGGAGGACGAGGCTCCTCTGCACAGGGGAATTGGGCTCGGAGCGCCCCAGGCCGGCCTCTGCAGCCGGCAGCACACGGGGGCGGCTCGGGTTGACGGCCGCTTCCGACAAAACAGCCCCTTGTGGCTCTTCAGCGTATTGGAATGTATCCCAGTCACGTGCCTCTCCCACTGCCACACAGGGTCACAAGCGCCTTCCCACTTAAGCACATTTCATGCGTTCCAAATGAGTGGCAAGCAAGCTCGGGGGAAACGGCTCTTCGATTGATCCGGGAAAAACGGTGGGAACCGTGGGGACCCTGCCCACCGCGCAGGGCGCTCGACTCTGTTGCTGGCTGGAAGGCCTCGGAAGGAAGGGTCCCTCGGTTTTGCCATGCGGGACCACACACACTCACTCACACACACACACACACACACACAGAGAGAGAGCGTTCGACATACAAACTGATCATCGTTGCTCGCAAAAGTTCCTCCACAGGTTGTGGTGCAGGGATTTTCAAGCGGTGTGCCCTGAAAGGTTCACAGATGGGAGTTTGGAGCTCAAAAGGCCGTATTGTAACCATTTGCCATCGACTTTGAAAACTGAGCGGTTTTGAGCGTCCTCCTCCTCCCAGGCACACTCACTTCCAGCTTCCAGGAGTCGTTTCCCGGTTCTGCGGCTCTGTCTTCAGCGCAGCCGTCTGCAGGAACGAACTGCCTGCCGCTCTCCCTCCACTCTGCTCTGCGAGAGACGGCTGGCCTAGACGCAGCCGGTCTGCAGGAGCTGGAAGCGTTTTCAGCAGCGTTCAGCCTCTGTCCTCCCGCAGCCGCCCTGTGGACCCTTCCAGCCCACCAGCTGAAAGTCCCTGGACTGTCCCGCACTGCGCGCCGCAAAGCCCAGGAGAAGCAAATGGTCCTGAGAGGTTGGCCAGCAGCAGGGAGAAGCGGTGAGGTGGGACTGCCAAGCCGGAGGGGCAGGCAGCTGAGAGGAAGGCGGCATCTGCTGGGCAACCTCGTGGCCCCCCCTGCCCAGTGCCTTGCTTGCCACCGTGGTCAACCACATGCCCCTGCAGGACGTGAAACGGAACTGCCCGCCCCTGGCATTCAGTGGTGTGCTCCTCGGAACACGGAGGCTCTATTGCGGAGTGCGCTGTGTGGAACGTGCATCGCATGTACCCGTCGGGAAACTGACTTTGCATGCTGAGCCGTGAGCTGGCGCCAGAGGCACAGATCCGTTGTTCAGCACAAAACGGAGCGAGAGACCGAGGCCAGGGTGAAGGTGCAACGGCAAACCTGCATTATGGGGATGGTGCTGCAATTTTGGGGCAGGGAGATGAACATGAAGCCCCCCTCCCGGCTGCTGAGCCACTCGCTCATCCCCCCCTTCCTGTGCCCTCTGCCCCCTCCGTCCACCCCACCCATTTGTTGTGTCCAGTCAAACTCCCAGCACAGGGGCTCCACACGCACGCCTTGTCTGTCTGTTTTCTGGCACTGTGTCAGACACACAATGTGGCTCTCCTGCTGAAAGGGTTGGAGGCCCTCATTTCTGCGTCTGAGGAGGCCGCAGCAGGGGCAAGATAAAAGGATGGGTGGTCCACTCTCCAGTTGCTTCTAGCAGATGGAAATCAGTCCAGCCTGGTCCACGCCCATAGAGGGTTGGAGGGAAGGGGCGGAGGGGGCAGATTCAGGGCGGAGGGTACCCAGAACCCCCCTCCCACTTCCCTGCAGTCTGCCACTTCTGCAGCCCCTGTCACTCTGCCTGACAGATGAGGCATCCCATAATTCCATTTTCAGGCACTTACCTTTTAAACCAAAATTCCATTCTTGCATGCCATGATCTGTATTGCTGCCATAAAACTGCCTCTTCCTTACAAATTATACCCTAGTTTTAAGTATTTAGGTCAAACACTCTTTTCAAGTCCTGACAAGGAGAGGAGATGAATGTACACCATAAATATATGTGGAGTCTTACATTTCAGTTCGTCATAACAAGAAGGGGAGAGCTGTGCCTTCTGTCTCTTCCAGGGCCCCAGGCACACCAAACGAGATTCCTCCTTTAAAGTGCAAAGCCATGTCTTGGTCCACATCCGTCCGTGTTTCTAGCATTGTTTTGGGCCAGTAAGAGCAGGCTTCCAAATCTGCTGCAAGAAACAGGGGTCAGAATCAAGGCAAGGTGGAAGAAGGACGAAGGTAACTAAACACCCCCACATAAGAAGAGCCAAAGGCCCACCTAATCCAGCTTCCTGCATCTCTTAGTGGCCCACCAGATGCCTCTGGGAACACACAAGACAACAAGGTGCCTGCATCCTGTGGCCACCCTCTTGCTCCTGGCCTTCTGAGGCAGGCTGCTTCTAACACAAGGAGGCTGAAATCTCTGTAAAGTGCATTTGGGCCACTCTTGGAGTCAGAGAGGCCAGCACTCAGACGTGGTCCAGGCGCACTTTACGATCCCCCTTGTGCTGGCCTAACTTCAGGCTAGGATTGCGCCCTCAGTGAAAGGCAAGTTCATAAACCAAAATCCAGAAACACTCAACTCAGCTTTCTGAAAATGCCGGCCATGCAGAGGGCTGAATTATGACCCCTCAAAAGGCTGGAAGCCAGAACCGGTCCTCACTGCCTTAGCTGTCTTCGCGACAAATCTTGCCGTCCTTGTGCCCAGAGAAGCGATTGCAGAGGTGGGAGTGCATCAAATCCCTGACACAGGATTCACACACTGCAGCCTCCTCCTCAAGGACAAGTCTGAGCCCAGGGAAGGCCCCCATCCATCCCCCCCCGCCTCGGCACGCCCTCCCTCGCCCTGCTCAGAGACATCACGGACTGAGCGTCCTGCCCAGCGGCAGCCTCGCGGTTAGCAGGCGAGGCAGGAGCGGAGCGCACCCTGAGCACCTGTCCGCTTCGCCGTGCATCGCTGCAGCACTGTGTTGAGCCTGAGACATTTCCAGTGATCTGAGCAACGGCCCAAAATGATTTGGCCGTAGTCAGGGGGACAAGGTGCCTGCATTTCAGCCGGCGTCTCCTTTGGTCACCAGGTCTTGCTGGAGAATTACACTGACCTTACAACATTCTCAAGAGGCTGAGTCATGTTAACGGGGGGGGGGTCTGTGCAACAGCTTTGGAACACTTGCGCTTCCTCAGGAAAATCAATCGCGACATGCCTGGTTTGTGAGAGGTGTGGGGGGGGGTCTGTGATGTCGCCCATTCTGCTGTTCTTCCAGGGGAAGGGAAGCCTCCCAGAAATGAAGCTTCACCCGAGGTACTTGTGGCTTGGCCCTTGTCTCTGAGGAGACATCCCCAAACCTGAGAAATGGTGTCAAAGAGTTGCCACAGCCCAGTGGCAGGTCTAGGGGGGGCAGGGGGGCACGCGCCCTGGGCTCTGTCTTGGGACCATCTAGGGGGGAGCCAGTGGCCACCGCAAGATTGCGCGGGCCCAGGTCTACCCATTGGGACCAGCTGCGAGTAGACCTGGGCTCCCTCGAGGGAGCCCAGGTCTACCTGCGGCCATTTCTAATGGGTAGACCTGGGCTCCCTCTAGGGAGCCCAGGTCTACCCATGGCTGGTCCCAATGGGTAGAACTGGGCTCTGTGGAGCCCAGATCTACCCGGGGCTGCTTCTGGTGGGTAGACCGGGGCTCCAATGGGGGTGCACTTCTATTGGTGCCCCGGGTGCCATTTTGACTAGGTCCGCCCCTGCCACAGCCTGGCCCTGCCTGCCGCCTCTCGACTGGAGGAAATGATCCACCTCCTCTCCTCCTTCCCAGTCAGTGAGAGGAGCAGCAGCAAGCAGCCTCTTCGAAAGGAGGAGGGTCAAGGAGAAACAGCCCTGGATGGAGTGTCCAACGTGAAGCCCGCAGGCAGAGTGCTGCCCCCCCCCAAGGCAACGTTTCCAGCCCCCGTTGTAACTGGGCTCTCCCAGCTTGATAATTGGGTTCTCTCGTATTTTGAAATTATGAATACGATTTGCACATTATTATTATTTTGTCATTTGTAGCTAATTCTACGGGAGAACAAAGTGCTTATTTGCATCTGAAGAGCCCTGCTGGATCAGATCAAGGCCCGTCTTGTCCGGCACCCTGTATCTCACAGTGGCCCACCAGGTGCCTCAGGGAGCCCACGAGACCACAAGACGCCTGCATCCTCTTGCCACTCCCCGGCACCTGGTGTTCAGAGACATCCTACTTCTAAAGCCAGGAGGTTGTGCAGACCCATCATGGCTTGAAACCTGTGATGGACTTTTCTTCAATCCCCTTTTCAAAGGTGTTTAGACTGGATGCCGTCACCACATCCAGTGGCAAGGAGTTCCACAGACTAATGACACACTGGGTAAAGAAATATTCTCTTTCGTCTGTTCTAACTCTCCCAACACTCAATTTTTGGCCATCAGCAGCAGCCACCCCGAGTGCTAACTTTGGGCCTCTGTGTGAAACAAATCCCCCCCCCGGCCTAGGAGACGGGTCTCCAGAGATGAGGTCTCACGCCAAAGATGGCCACCCAAGACCTGAGTCTCAGGCCAACAATCTGAGAACCAACAAACTAACGCTATCTCCCAGTCTTCCTTCTTGCATTTTTCCCCACAGGGGTGCCATCCAGAGTAAGGTGGGCCTGCTTACGTTCCACAAGCCCTGGGAGTTCAGCTCATTAAGTGCATCTTCCACAAAGAACAAATCCTGTGCAAGACCTACTCCAGCGCAGCTCATTTCCAAGGGACTTGAGCAAGAGAGACTCTGCATAGCCCGAATGTCAGTCAGTCAGTCAGTCAGTCAACAGGTACTTATATACCGCTTTTCAACACGAAGTTCACAAAGCGGTTTACAGGCAAATAGTAATAATAAAGTTAAATGGCTCCCTGTCCCAAAAGGACTCACAATCTAAAAAAAAAAAAGGCAGCCCGCCAGCAACAGCCACCAAAAAGACTGCGCAGGGGTGATGAGGGACAATTACTCTCCCCCTGCTAAATATACGAGGAACACCACTGGAAAAAGTGCCTCTTGCCCAGTTAGCAGGGGTTATGTGTTGTGAATGTGTTGTGAGGGCCAGACTGAGGTGGTGGTGCAAGCGCACGAGTGTGCAGGCGTGAACGGAGGTTCTTAAGTGGCAGCTCGTTGCCTCTAAAGTGACAATTAGAGCGATCTACCACGTGGGGCCACACTGAGGATGAGCAAGATAAAAGACTGTGAACATCAAATAATGCTATGCAAATGGGCAATTGAATTAGAGGGGGAAGCAAATTGGGCCACACTTCTTAGATTGCTGTCTACTGAACTTTCTGGTTTGTTACCACTCAAAGGAATAATGCAAAATACATCTGGGTATAGACCTAGCTGCGGCCACCAGCCCCGGCTAGCCAGGCAAGGAGGCACCGTGCCAAGGCCCCCCCCCCCGATTTTTAGCAAGGGGGAGCAACTGTCCCTCGGCAGCCCTGCACGGTGCCTTTCCCGGGGGCTGCAGGGGCGGGGGTCTCCTTTCAGGACCAGGGAAACAGGTGCTGATTTACGCCGCTATGGAGAGCCTTTGGGGCCCGGTCCTCCCCCCCCCTCTCTGGTGCTGCTGCGCCAAAGGTGGGCGGGCGGTGTCTAGTGGGAGGGGGGCAGACTGAGAGATTTAAGTCCCTTTGCCCCTGTGTGAGTGTCCCCGGGGGCAACGGGTTCCCCTGACCTGCACTGGCGATTTAGCTGGTGCAAGGAGAGAAAGGGGCGGGGGCGGGCGGCAGCACAGATGGGGGCAAAAGGAGGGGGTCCCCCACCTTGGGTTTATTTTACTGTGTGAACCACGGAGCAGAATGTGGACTCTTATCTGCTGCCGGCCAGAGTTCTGAGGGATGGGCTGTCAGTGAACTGCTTTTTTGTTTTTAAAAGTTTATCAATAGAAATAGCAAATAAAAATAATAAAATAAAGGCTGGGGCAGGAGAATCTGACCCCCCCCCGGTACTTGGGCCAAGTGGCATCTGATACTTTTTCTGGCGTCAATCCAGGTGCAGAAAACCAGAGCAATTAATATTAGCCTGTATGTGATTATTGGGCTCTTCAGCATTTCATTGGATTGTGTTGACTTTATAATTTGACTGCTGTGCAGATGTGAACTTGGCTGATTGCATTAAAATACGCAACAGGAAATGGGAGGGGGACTAGCGAGCGCCAGGAGAAGCAGGAGCCACTTTCCCTTCCCTGCTGCCTTATTTCCTCCCAGTGAAACCAAAGCAGAAGGTCAGACGTATCACGCCACAATTCCCAGCATTTGGGACCTGCCTTTCAATTAGGAGGCAACACGTCGCTTGGAATTTAGATTAAGCAGAAATCCGGCAGGAAAAGGCTGGAGGCTGGTCAGGAATTGGTGGTGCCCCTGGGGGTTTCAGGTGTTCCCCACAATGTATCCGTTGCCCCCCTTTCCCATTTACATTTGCCCAAGAGATGATCCCAATTATTATCCCTGGTTGGCTCAAATGACTCCCGTCTCCCAGCGGGCAGAGCTGTGGTCCTGGGGCGGGGCTGACTGAGAAAAGAGAGGTCCAAGAGAAGCCGAAGCCAGAGGTCTGATACCTAAGAGCGAGTGGCTGGAAGTTCCCTTCAAGGGTGGGGGGCAGAGGGGTTGAGCCAGGACCACAGGAAAACGGGCCTGAAGCCTCCCTCCTCCTCCTCCTGCTGCTGCTGCTGCCCTTGTGTGTGAAGGGGGGGATGCATGCCCCAACCCCTGCTGCAGTTTAGAAGCAGTAGAGAGGCAGCTACGATACCATTCTGTGGAACTCCTTGACACAAGATGTGGTGACAGGATGTGGCCTGGGTGCTGCTGAAAGGGGTTGGGCAGATTTATGGAGGAAAAATCCATTGCAGGTTGCTAGCCATAATGGGTAAGTGCGACCTTCCTTGTGTTAGAGGTAGGCTGTCTCAGAATGCCGGGTGCAAGGGAGTGGCCACAGGGTGCAGGCACCTTGCTGTCTTGTGTGCCCCTTGAGGCACCTGTGAGTGGTGGGCCGCTGTGAGGTACAGGAAGCTGGACCAAGTGGGCCTTTGGCCTGATCCAGCAGGGCTCTTTTGATGTTTATTTCAAAGCAGAGTCCAAAGAAACAGGTGGGGGGGGGGGCAAATGGGGCGAGGCTGAACCCTTTCTGGCCGTTGCTATCCTGCCCCTGCCCCCCCCCATTCCATCCGCCCCGTCACTGCGCTCCTGGCCCTGGGTGACATCAGCCCTCGTGATGCTGCTGACGGGCAGGTGAGGGGTGCGACTGTTTGGCGGCAGAAGCCTGAGGGAGCCCTTGGTGAGCTCCCTCCACTCCCACCGCAGAGCAACCTGGTCATGTCCTGGCTGTTCACTGGACCTCCAAGCAGGGAGGCTGTTCGAACGGATCGGTTCTGAGCTGCGGAGGCCTCTCAGCCCGGCTCATTCCTGTGAACTCTGGAGAGGGGCCAGGAGGAAGGAGCGGCCTGCAGGCCAGCAGGAGGCTCAGGCGGGGTCCCGACCAGCACCCCACCCCCAGGCAGCTTGGGGAGACAGGCAGGCGCGCTTGTGACCCCCTGCAAGGAAGCCTCCCAGCCGGAGCAGCGCCAGGGCCACGAGGGAGGCGCTGAAAGGCTCAGCCAAAGTGAGGAACTTCTCCTCTCCCAGAGTAAGGAAGCCTTCCGTGGCACCCTTGTAATGGCCTGTTAATCAGACGGGTACAGACAGTTTCTAATTGTTTCTACAAGCTCCTCTGGTGTCTAATATGGTATTAAACTGCAGCAGTAGGATTTTGGTTACTTATGCAAAAAATCACATCTGCAATTGATAGAAATATTTATCAGGGTGTTCACTAAACTGAAAAACCAGCGAAGCAAGTAATAACATTTAAAACAAATAGGAAAGCACAAATGGAAATGAAGCAACTGAATAATTACACAATATGCAGAATAAAAGATATCAAAATTGTGGTTCTGTTTCAAATCAATAATGCTGAAATGTGACAGCAAGCTGATGATGGCATGGAATGTAAAAAAATAAAATTATCCAGTCAAAGTGTCTTTGCAAAATGCTGCTAGACAATTGAATCTCTGCCGTTGTCTCTTAATGAAAAACGATTTGCGGCTTCTGCTGCTAACAGTCCGGGAAATGGTAGCGCTAGGCAGGAGCCCTGCGCTTCAAGCCGTCGCTCCCGTTTTTCCAAATAGCAACACGTGCTTGGGGGGCAGCAGCAGGCAGGCCCACGTCCCTCGCTCCAGAGGCATCCCGGGGCTTTCGCGTGCCCCAGGCATGCCGCCTGTCATCTTGGCGTCACACGTGGCACCCTGACGCATCCCCCGGCCTCTCGACTGGGGAAGCCAGGGGGCCGCCGCGTGCAGAAGGGGCGTGGCCGGGGCAAACTCACCCAGGCCGCAGCGGCAGGACCCAGGGGGCACGCGGGGCCCGGAGCTGCGGCTGTGGGCAGCCAGGCGCCCTCTTGGCTTTGTGGCTGGGGAAGCCACCGGAGAGGCTCGCACACGCGCAAGGAGGCTCGCCCACGCCAACTGGCAAACGTGCACTGGCACCCACCTCCCCCAACGGCACCCATGGCAGCTGCCGCATCCAGTCGCACCGTTCTTGTGGCATATTACCAGTTGCAGCCTTTGGTCGGCTGAATTGCTGCCAAGCTCCAGCTGGGACTCTGAGCAAAAAAAAGAGTCTCTGCCCCACATGCGGGGGCTGAAAATACCTAATCCCCCCAAGGGATCAAGTTCAGCCTCGTCTGGACCTTCCCTTTCTCTTCCCAGCTTCCTCAGTGGACTTCTGGCTGTTGCGGCCTCACCGGGCAGCCCGAAGCAGCCCGTTCTGGTTGCTGACAGGCCCCTCACCTCCCGCCTCAGCACTGAAAAATCCACAGAGACCCCCCCCCTGATAAAGCCTGCCCTGCTGCTCATTGCCCAGCCCTGCGTGCTTTGCACTCCTTTGCAGAGCCTGCTCACAGCAGCCTCAGAGCGGGCAGGGAAGGGGGCGGCTGCCCAGGCACCGGGAACCTTCACCTCCGGGAGCGCAGGAAGGAGCCCAGCGCAGAAGGCCTCCGCCGACGTCCAGGTGAGACGCTGAGACGCCGAGTTTAATTCAAGCTCACCTACTTGAAATGAGCTTCCAGAGATAATTAGGAAAGGGAGGTCTGCATAAGCTGCGGGATAAGGAGGATTTACAGATATGGAGCATCTCACAATGGCTGTAATACATCCGCGGCAGTTGGCTGGCAGACTAATTGCAGCTGGCACATCCCTGCTCCGATCTCGGGAAAGAAATGTCTGGCTTGCAAAGCAGCAGCAGGAAAGAGAGGAAAGGAACAGGAAAGAGAGACCAAAAAGTGTGAGCACAGTCCAGTGTTGTTGCCACACACGGTGGTGAAAGAACCGTGCTCTGTACCAAAAACCGCTCCATCCGCAAGGGTGAAAATGTCGTCTTCGTGAGATAATTTAGGGTGTCTGATGGGGGCAGAGATGATGGAATAAGACCCCGGTAAGACCCTTTGCAGATGGAGGGGGAGGAGGAGGAAGGGAGGAGATCGCGGGGATTGGGGCCCAGGGGCTTCTGGCCTGTCGTGAGCAGAACAGAGCCAGAGGTGGGCTGTGGGTGGGGTTTGGGAAGGCAGATAAGAACAGCCCCCCACCCCGGCTCAGCCCAAGGACCCACTTAGTGCAGGCTCCGGTTTCTGAGCGCGGTCTGCCGGCTGCCTCTGGGAGGCCGGAGCGGAAGCTGAGCCTCTGCCCTGCAGCTGGTGCGTGGAGGGGGGGCCTGGGCAGGCGCGAGGCCCTCCTGGGGTGAGAACCTCGGAAGAGGGGGTGCGCAGACTGTGCTGGTGAGGAAGCGGCTCCTCTTGCCCAGCCTGCCCCAGTCCCAGCTCGGTGGCGTCGGTCGGCGTGGGAGTGCTCAGCCCCTCGGCCAGTCAGGGGGGGGGACGCCTTCAGGCAGCCACGAGGAAACGGCTGGCCTCTCCATTCTGCCTCCGTCCACCTTCCGATGTGCCTGCAAGCGGGCATGAGTTGGGGAGTCCAGAGGGTGGGCTGACGCATGATAAAAAAGAGGAATGGGGGGGGCAGGGGCTGCCTGCCAAATCGGTCGCACCTGCCTACCAACATGGCGCACGTCTGTGTGCTGGCCTCCCTGGCTCTGAGAGTGGTCCACACGTGCTTTGTGGTGGTGTCCCTTGTGCTGGCCAAACTTTGCTGGCCTGACTCCAGGGTAGGATTGCGCCCTCAGTGACGGAATCGTTCCTTGATGCTTATCACAAATTCTGGATCTCCTGTGTCCAAACTCAGCAGTTCCTCCACTGCCCCAAACAAGCCTTGACTACGGCCGAGTGGCTTCACACATGCAGGAAACTCCCTTATTGTCTCACCGTCGCTTGCGACTGAATTTGCAAACTCACTCCATCAAAGAAGAAGGATCCTGACAGCAAAGTTCTGGCCGTGGAGTTGGGATCTCCACCGGGCCTTCCATGGAAGGGAATCTCTGCCTGATGCAGTAGCCATTGTGTAGCAAACTGCACCTGAGAACCAGCCCCAAGTGCCAGCCATCTTTGATGTGTCCAGTGCAAGGGTGGGGGGACGGCCTGACTTGCACCCCACATTAAGGAGGAAAATTAAGTTTCAGTAACCAACTGGCAATATGGTGATTAATTATACTTTTCCATTTTGCCCTAATGAATTGTGAAGGGCATTTATTTAACAAGCCCCTTCCAAAGCTCCTGCGCATGATTGCAAATGACATGTGTGACGTCCAGCAGCCGTTTCCTTTGCATAATGGTCACAGATTATACTTAGGAACAGTAACATGGAGGTAAAATGACAGCTCTAGTCACTTAATGAGAAGTTTATTAAGAAACCAGGGCTGATTATCAGCTGCAAATTAACCATAATGTGTGTAATCAGCAGACATGTCACATTGGAGGAAGAAAGATGATAAACAGCCTGAAATGCTCATTCCCTGGTTAATCAAAAAAGTACCTACTGCTCATTTAAAGATCTCATCTGCAAGAGCCTGGCACCGAGATGCATGTTTGAGGTGGGTGAAAAGAATAATGCCCACATTTTGCATACCTGCAGAGGGGGGAAATAGGTCTATTCATTAGTATAGAACAGATGCAACAAAAGGAACAAAGCAATTGATACACCGTGTCGCATCAAATTGAAATGCAATTGGATAGAGTCGAATGTCTGGGCTGTGGTTGTCCTCCTACCTCAGAGCCTGATCAATCAGTCACACCGTATTTATACACCACTTTTCAAGGAGAAGTTCACAAAGCGGCTTATAGGCAAAACATAAAGTTAAATGGCTCCCTGTCCCAAAAGCAGAGGCGTTTCTACAGGGATGGCAAAGCTCTAAGTGTTGCAAGAAGCCTTACCCTGTCATCAAAATCCCTCCTCTCCCTTGCTGCTGTAGCCAGTAAGCAACGCCAAGATGTTGCTGTTCCCTGTGAGGATTGGCTAAAACGGTGCAGGTGGGCCGCTGTGAGAAAGAGGAAGCTGGACTAGAGGGGCCTTTGGCCTGATCCAG
This sequence comes from Lerista edwardsae, assembly GCA_029204185.1. Classification (NCBI taxonomy): domain Eukaryota; kingdom Metazoa; phylum Chordata; class Lepidosauria; order Squamata; family Scincidae; genus Lerista; species Lerista edwardsae. The sequence continues at coordinate 6,378,885 of JAJKFI010000057.1, read as the reverse complement.
CATGGCTCTTCTTATGTTCTTATGTTCTTATGCAAGGTAAGGCTTCTTGCAAAACTTAGAGCTTTGCCATCCCTGTAGAAATGCCACTGCCCAAAAGGGCTCACAATCTAAACAAGAACGACAGCAACAGCCACTAGCAAAGACAGTGCTGGGGTGTCACTCTCCCTCTGCTAAGTGTAAGAGGAGCACCACTTGAAAAAGGGCCTCTTGCCCAGTTCGCAGGGTGACCAGATGTGGCTTGAAGAGACCTGATGCAGCCATCTTGATGACGCAAAGCATGCCTGGAGCCGATCCACACTTGGATAGGAGACTAATCACCACTGTGAGCCCCACATGCACGTCCCCCAAAGAAGAAGAATGGCAGGACGTAAGTGGCGTGAGCCATCTGCCAGGATCAATGTTGATTCCTCTGGCTGGGGCACTTGCCCCTGAGACTGTGCAGTGACTCCCAGGCAGGTCTGTGTGACCAAAGCACACCGATCTGTGCATCCCAGCAGACCCAGGAATGGCAGGTACATCTGTGAAGAATAAGCAACAGGTGCGTCTCCTGGGGGTGGGTGGGATGAGGGGCTGAGTTCTACCTTCTGCCACAGGCTTCTAAGACCGGGAATGCCCAGACACTGCCGAGGGGTGCCCCACAGGAGATAATGGCAACTTAAAGGTTCTCTTGCTCGTTCCTTCCCAGAAATTGGGTGCTGTTTCCCTGCTGTTGCTAAGCGCCTGCATTCAGGGTGGCTGGTCACCCCCACTGTCGCACCCAGCCCCACTCTCAGTTCAGCATGACTGGCCTGTTTCTTGGGCCACAGATACATCTGGTGGTGGAGTCAAATTAGACCTGAGCGTGGACATGGGCTGTGGAAGCATTCACGGCCCCAGAAGTGAGATCCAAGCAGGAAAACTGCATTTGCAAAAGAGCAGCATGGATTTTTTTTAAACACACACGCGCGCGCGTGCACATGCACACGCACACGCACACACGCACACACGCACGCACACACCCCATGTCCACGGGGAACAAGTTTCCTCACCCAGCTTTTGCCTAGGGAGACAAGTTCAATCCCCTTCAGCCATGACGTTTACTGGGTGATCCTGAGTGAGTTGTGTTCTCTCAATCTAGCCCGCCTTGCGAGGCTGTGATGGAGATAAAAAAATTAAAAGAGAAAATTGGATGAATCTGAACTCCTTGAAAGAAGGATCAGAAACAGGGTGAATGATTAACTGTGAACAGTGACCATTGCACAAGACAGAGGAGATAAAGTGAAGCTCAGAATGCCTTTTGGGGAGACGGAGCGGGATATAAATCTAGTTAGTAAGTAAGTAAGTAAGTAAGTAAGTAAGTAAGTAAGTAAATAAATAAATAAATAAATAAATAAAGACCCTAGTATATTTTGGGCATCAATGATATCAAGACTATAAATAAAAAATTGCCTTTTTATCAATGTCATGCCCATTTCACCCCCCAAATTGATGTCTGGAGATTAAAATTGACATGCCACTGACAGATGCCTAGTCCAGCACAAGTGAAATGGCACATACCTTAGGGGGTCTAGAATAAACAGGGACAACAGGAAGAGCATCTCGCAGCCATGGAATTCTCACTGGTGTGCAGAGCATTTGGTTGAGGAAGGCCAATCAGTTTCAGTGGTCTTGAATTTGGAGCTTCCAGCAGCCCAATCCGAACCAACCTTCCAATCCAACCACAATGCAGCCTGGAGGTAAGGGAACAAATGTTGAGGAGGCCTCCAGAACTGCTGCAGGATGTTTCTAATACCTGGATCAGTGTTAGACAGTCAGTTCAAGGTTTGTTTGTTTTTTGAAGAATTGATATCCTCTCTTTCCCATGCCAAAGCAAATGCCCAAGGCGGCTTACATGGGCAGGCTAGTCCAAACCATCATTTTTTCAACGGTTATTTTTTTCAAATATACAGTATTCTGTGATTCTCCGAATCCTCAGTCCCAGGTGTAGCCTTCACAGTGTGGTTCTCTCCTCTGGCCGTGTGACCTCGAGCTTCAGCAGGTGATCGTCAGTCCAGCCTGGCCAGGTCCTCAAGGCGGACTCCGTTCTTTTGCCGGCTGGCCTTCTCACAGCATTCCCGCACTGGCTAATCAGCTCCACAGTGACTCCGTTCTGCCATAACAGAAACTGCAGCTTGTCACAGCCTGGCGTTCTGTCTCCCATCCCAAAATAGACCACAGATTCTCCTGCTTAGCCTCAGGCAGTACCAGCGGCTCAACCACACTCTGAAAAGGGAGAGAGCCTGTTTTTTTCCCCAGAATGCTGTGCACAAGTCATGCTGGACTAATGAACATTCTATCCAAACTGAAAACTGCCTAGAAATCACCATCTGATTGTCTCCTGACAGATGCTTTGAGAAAACACATGCAAAATAAATTTTTAATCTGCAGAGCAATTTGGCCACATGAAATTCATTTCTTTCTATCCCCACGTCCCCCTTCCCTCCCTTCTCAGCAAATCTACATCTGCTTGATTTAATCACTTGACAATGTCAGAGCATTTAGCAACATGCGTTAGTTGGTTCAAACACAGAACACGGACCGCACTGTTGCAAATCGGCACTGCCACAGACTCCTGGGAACCTCGATGGCCTGGCCCGGCCCGGCCCAAAACAGTCGCCTCAAGAGGCTGCGAACCCTGGCTTTTGGGGTTTCAGCAACAAGGTTTAAATTTAAATCCTGTCTCTCTTTCTCTCTAGATAGGTGGAGAGACAGATAGACTTCAATATAAATAAAAACAATATGAACAATACATACTTCTTCTTAGAATATTTCTTAGGACAGAGCAAGAGTGAAGCAGTGTGCCCTACTTACACATTGTTCTCTTACTACCAAGCCAAAATATCAAAATCAAAAAATGTATCTCTGACAGCCTTTCCGATACTAGGACAGCCATTTTCAACCTTTTTCATCTCAGGGCACACTAATAAGGCACTCAAATTTCAAGGCACGGTTTTTGGACAATTGACAAGGCAGCCCACTGCTAGTGGGGGGGGGGGCTCACATCCCCTAAAGCCCTACTGCTCACAAGTTATTCTCCCCCAAACTCCTGTGGATCATTCACGACCCAGCAATGTGCCACAGTACACTGGTCGAAAATGGCGGTACTAGAAAAACTAGAGAAATTAGATTCACATTCAACCTTACACTACTAGAGAACCAGAGAAGCTAAAAGTCTAGCTTTAGTCTTCCTCCCAGCCAGCAGTAGGATCCCCACTGCTTCAGCTCCCTAAAACAAGGATCATCTGTCTCTAATCAGCAGGAAATCTCTAGCCTGTATTCGTTTGTATTTTTATAACACGCTGTGGGTGGGGAGGCAGATGAGCTGGGAGCAAAGGAGCCGTCCCAGGCAGCCCCCCCATTCCAGGTCTTCAGAGGAGGAGGTGTGCCCGTGGCCTCCTCCTGGCCCAGGACTGCTCTACGCAGCACGTCCTCCGCAGTGGTGCATCTTCTGGTGATCCTCCCCTCCCCCCCCCCCAAGAGCCATCATTGTCCTATTTGGTGACCTTAATGAGATGTCAGAGGGTTAATAAGGAAATCAATTTACCTTTTTTAAGTGCAAGAAGTAATTAAAGGCTAAGGGAAATCTGTATCATAACTGAGAATGAGTAATGAGCAAGCGGGATGCGAAGGCAAAAAAAAATGAGCTTGATAATTAAGACAGGAAGTTCAGGACGACGAGATGGAATAATGCATTTTGTCGCCCATGGCCCAATTATTGCCTGCTGATATTAAGCTGGCCAGCTTAAGCCTAAGAACAATCAGCCCTGTGGCGTGAGGAGGAGCCTGACAGCAGCGGTGCGTCTCCGACTGGCAGGAGAAACGGCTCTGGGGGAGCAGAAACAGACAGTCGCCGATAAGATCAGGGTGCTCAGATTAATGAAACTGAAATATATTAGGAGGATTAAAGAGCAGTCGTGTCAGCAGTTTGTATTAAAATGCTGAAAGTCATAAGTCCTTTGGACTCTGAATAGAAGCTGATCCCTGAATTATCTCCCGAGGAACAGCCAGCGCCTCCATTTTGGGGAAAAAAAGGGAGGCCAAGGGGCGACCACCTGCTACTCCTGGAAAAGGATGCACCGTAGAATCATTTCAGGGATTCGTTCGGGATGCCACCCTGTGCAGGGCTTTCACAAAGTTGGACAATGGCATCAGGATACACAGGAGCATCTTGAGGAATTCCGGAGTACATCCTGAGTCACACTGAAGGGAAGTTACACTGGTGCAACACAATCTAGTGCAAAGGCCAAGAACGGGTGATGGAGATGGCAAGTCCTGGGCAGACGAGGAGGCCGGGACTCGGTCCACTCCTGTCTCCCCTCCAGCCCGAGCCAGGTGTCATGCAGCAGACTAAAGTTACTCAGTTGGTGTAAGTCTAAATTAGCACAGAGCAAACAGGAGGAGCCAAAACCCACCTGGGAGGGGCTGTGTCCTCGCTGTGAGTGCCTGCACCTTTCCCAGGGAGCCTCTTCCTCCCTTCTGTTTGGCGCAGCTGAAAACATCCTTCTTGGCAGTGTGTGTAAGTGCAGCGCGGGGCGGGGGGGTGAACTCGCAGTGGTGGGTCCCCAGCTGACCTCCCGCTGACACTTGGCTGTGTGTGCTACTGCAGCTGCTGCGATGAGGCGTGCAAAGATGCTGCAAGGAGACGCATCCTGGTGTCGGGCGGAGAGTGGGCGGGAGCCTGGTCGGCATGCCACGGCATGATTGGTCTGTGCTGGAAGTGCCACCGCATGAGCTGGGGAGTGACTGACAGACGCTCTGGGGCACCTCTACTGGACTTAACTGGACTCTAGATTAGCCCCGCCCACCTGGTTTCTGAGGCCTCCCATTGGCCAAAGAGTCAGCAGCAGCAGCAGCAGCAGCAGCAGCAGACATCCGATGCCTTGACAAGGCCAGTACCGGAAGGGCCCTTGAGGGTGCGCAGAGCGCCCTCCGCTTGCCTGCACTTCAGGCACAGCCCCAGGACACACTGGGCCAGTGGTCCCCAAACTGTGGGTGGGGAGGCACCACTGGGTCACGAGCCAGTTTCAGGCGGGTCACGGAGCCCCCAGAGCAGCCACACTGAACGTATGGGAAGATGGGGTGCTGGAGAGGGGGAGGGGTGCGCCGTTGTTCTGCTTGTGTCAAGGCTGTGAAGAGGCTTTTTTCCTTTCTGCTCTGCTGTTGGGGAGTGGCTGAGAGGCGGCCCAACTGATGACTGCGTTCTCGGGAAAGCAGCAGGCTCTGGCGTCACGACGACGGCACTTCCAGCAGTGACATCCCTTCCGGTGGACCCCAGGCAGATTTCATTCTATAAAGTGGGACCCTGTGCTAAAAAGTTTGAGAGCCACCGCACTAAGCAACAAAGGGGCCAGCAAAGGGGCCCAAGCTAGGACCCCCCCAGGGCCCACCAGAAGCTATAGTCACAGCCCAGCTGTCCCAGGGGGTGAACCTCCCCCCCCCCAACACACACACTCCTGCCTTGAGCCCATTGTCATCAGTCTGGCCTTGCGCATCACCCTGTCGTTTTGCTACAAGGAACAAAGCCTCTCTTCAGCTCCTTCTGGGTCATCAGAGTGAGAACAATGCACACAATGAATAGGTGTCTCCTCTGCCCCCTCCAGTCATTGCTCCAGCACGTATTGTGCGGAAGAATAGGCTGTCAGGCTGGGTGCGGAAGGCCTAACATTATCTCTGCCAGACTTGCTTTGTGCCCAGAGTGTGAGCCAGGAAGGACCGCCTTTCCACGCTCGGCATCTTGAGGGTTTGGGGAAAACGTTTGGAGGGGAAGGAGAATGCACAGGAATTTCCTTCCAAGGCAGGTATGTTTGTGTCAACATTGCAACAGGAATTGGGCCGTGCCTTTCCCAGAGTGTGGGGACCAGGTGGTCAACCCCAAGGAAGAGGCAGCCCTGAGCGGGGAAATGGGCTCAATGCAGGTCCTGGGCATGCCTGCGTCACCGGGACCCCTTGCACAAAAGGCAGACCCTGAACCCTCCCCCCGGCTCTGCCCCCTTCCATAACTCTGAGGACAGACCCTTGAAGGAAGACCCTGCGATCAAGGCACAGTTCCTCCAGTGTGGTCGGAGCAAACACCCGAGAACCGGACAAAGGTCCTTTGTCTACAGGTACAGCGTCTCAGCTTCTCCAGAGCCAACCACAATGTCGTCAGCCCCAGAACTTTGCTGGGACCACGTCTGGCCCTGCTCACAGTTCTGCAGCCAGGCTGAACCGCCCTGTTTGACCTTCCTTGGAGGTCACCCGAGATCTCCCTCTTGGACCTTCTCACCCCAGCCCCAGGCTGGCAACGGCCCCGGAGGGAGGAGAGGCCCACCAGGCAGGGGGGAGGCTGAGGCTTTAAGGCTCCCTGGCCAGGCTTGGGCAACGGGCAGCTGGGTGGGGCCTGCCCTCGGGGTAGCGAGAGGATCCTGCCAAGGCCAGGCTCGGTCTCTCGGGAGCCTGGCCAGCCCAGGAGACAGGAAGGGGAGGAGCCTGTGGAGGCTGGGGAGGAGCTCCTAAGGAGCCTGGGCAGCAGGGAGGGAGGGAGGGAGGGGGCTCTCGGCAGCCCTGCGGAGGTGGAGCGAGGAGAGTCACCCCGGGGATTAGCCACCCTCCACCCTGTGCCTGGGCCTGCAAGGGAGCCTGGGAGGCTCCCCGCTGGGGGGAAGAGACCCCGGCCGGCCGAGAAGTGTGGGGCGACCCTCCTTGGAGGACACCCCTCGGACTGCCGACCGCCCCCTGCCCCGACAAGGAGCCACCCTCGCAGGCAAGGGAACACACACCAACCGGCCACTGGAGATTGGAGTGCCTGGGAATCTGACCGCCAGCACTCAAGGGGCCAACCACACACACACCCCGAGAGAGACCCTCAAGAGCCACATCGGGGGGGACCAATCGCCCCGGAGGGGGTAAGCAACCCACCTGAGGCGCCCCCCGACTGTGACCGGGCAGAGGCAGACGACGAAGGCGTTCATGCTAGAGAGGGGGAAGCCCTGTGGGGTCCACATGAGGTAACGGGCCCCTCATGGACGTAAAGACGCCAACAAAATTAAATAAACTGCGGCAAAGCTATTGGTGTCTGGCCAGTGTGTCCCTGCGCCGAGAGGCCACCCAGGCCCACCATACTCGTGTACCCGCACGTCCCGCCCCCGGTGGCCAGGACCGCCCCCCCCTCACAGACCGGCTCCTGCCTGCCACCCTGCCACTCGTGTGAGCCGGCCAGGCCTTGGAGCCTGCGGTGGGTCTGTGCTGCTCCCTTCACTCACCCGGCGGAATCCCAGCACCAGTGCCTGGGACAGGATCCGGGCATCCTAGGAAGCTCCAACAGCACTGCAGCAGGGCTTGGCTGGCCCTCGGATCCCGCCTGATGCGCAGTGGCATTGCCAGAGGGCGTGTGGTGTGTGGGCGGCACCAGGTACGACACCACAACTGCTCAAAATTGTAAAATCTTGGTGTATTTGAATAATACCATTGTATTATATATCATTTGATTTGGGAATTTACAGCAGAATGCAATGCAACAAACACTGAAGTATCGATAGTCCATCGAACGTTATAGCCAAAAAACCAGACAGAGAAAACACACCTGCCTTCAGTAACAAGGCAGATTGTCTAACTGAAAACTCAGAACTGACCAATGAAACTGAATTGTTCTGAGAGCAAATGAGATGTTGTGATGACACAGCAGGGAACAAATAAGGTATTAGTATAAGAGGTCTCAAATCCAAGTATCAGAGCAAATACTATGTGGTTCCCAAACTGTGGGTCAGGACCCACCAGTGGGTTGCAAGCCAATTTCAGGTGGGTCACGAAGCATCTAGAGCAGCCATATTAAAAATACGGGAAGATGGGATGCTGGAAAGGGGGAGGACTTGTGTTAAAGGTTGTCAGTAGGCTTTTTCCTTTCTGACTCGCTTTGCTATTGGAGAATGGCTGAGAAATAGCCCAACTGATGGCTGCGTTCTGGGGAAAGCAGCAGGCTCTGGCATCACGACGACGGCACTTCTGGCAGTGACGTCCCTTCCGGTGGGTCCCGGGCAGATTTTCATTCCATAAAGTGGGTCCTTGTGCTAAAAGGTTTGAGAACCACTGCTATAACTTTTAGTTGTGTGTGTCATCAAGTTGGCGACTAGTTTTTTGTTGGTTACTGATTTGTTGGGCAGCCTTTATTGTTAGATATTAAAATGGATGCTAGTGATGCCACTGCATTTAAGTTATATGTGGGATATTGCAATTTATTTTTGATGGTAGGGTATGGAAGGGGATCCACCAGGGGGTGACACGCTGACCTCCTGCAGCAGGGGACGCAACCCTTGGTGATGCCACACGTGGCAAGTATTGAAAGCAACATCTCCACTGACTTGAGTGCAGCAGTTTGCACACCTTTGCACATGGCTTGTCTCCCAACTCCATTTCTTCTGTCACAGAATAACACAAGCATCAAAGCTTCTTTATCCCCCTTCCTTTGGCCTCCAAAGAGCAGCATTTGTTTGCCAAGGAAACTCTATATGCACAGATTGGTGGTCATGTGTGCATCTCATGGTCCTAGCCTGAGATTGGCAAGAAGCAGAAAAGAAATGCAATTCTATAGTGGACATAATCAGAAAACATGAAGCAGCCATGCACCAGGAACGGAGCAGAGATTCAGAAACAGAGAGGAACAAACACTGCGTTTGGGAGCTGAGGTTCCCAAATTAGTACACAGACTCCTCGCAGGAAAGGGAGGCACAGGGCCCGCCTGCCCAGAGCACGACCAGTCGGAAATTCATGGTTTGCTGACCACGTAAATTACCTGGCACCCAGCTCAGTCCTGACGAGCGCGCCGTCTGTGCGATTCTCTGTCACTGAAGGGACAATTAACGGGCTGCTTTAATTTAAGATAAGGTGTGAAGCTGAACAAGGAGAGGGAGCAAATGAGACGTGTCAGCCCAGCCGTGATGGTCCTGGAGACCAGGATATGCCGGCTCAATGGTTGCAGAGCTGCTCATAAAAGAAAAAAACGAGATGCCTCCCCCGGAAAGTTTGCTCTGGTGAGACGAGGCCTTTGCAGTCCTAGGTGGGCCTCGCTCATGGGCTCAGGTGGTTTGTGACGAGGCTCAACTACCTGCTGCATTCACGTCACCCGTAGCCTTGAGCAGCTCTGGGAATGGGGGGGATCCAGACTGAGGGCCCAATCCAGCCACGTTTCTGGTGCCAATCCTGCCTACCCAATATGAGCCTCCCTGATGCAAGGAAGGTTGGTCCACCCCATCCTGGGCCCGATCTGCCTCCTGGACTGCCCTCCCCCGCCCCAAACCGCCACCTGCCGCCGTCTCCATTCCCATCCCTGGAGGGCACAAACTCCCCTTGTTCCAGGTGTCCATGCGCTGGCTGGGCCAGTCTGCTCTTGAGTAGCCATGAGTATGTGTGCCATGCTCAGGAGCCGGCACAAGGGACTTGGGCGGGCTCTGGGCCACCTTAGGAGTGGGCAGTGAGGCCAGCAATATACGTTCCGTCAGGAAACGCCCGCCTTGGAGGCCCAGTGACGGAACATCGTCTCCAAACCTGTCAACTTACCTTCGCTACCCTTTGGATGCCCGTGAAAAGCTGCCCTCCCGGGTCTCCCAGGGTCTGACCAGCGTATCGTCACTGAACTGCTCGTGGTTTCTAATCGGTTATTAAGCCTGATGTGCTCTGCTCTTGATTGTCGTCTGCTTTAGTTTGGTTTTTATCCGTGTATTGTTCCAGTGCTACATGTAAGCCTTGGAGACCACTGGTGGAAATGCAGGGTATAAATCTTTCAAATAAATAACATTGAAAATCGTATTTCAGAATTTCTCACTTATATTTTGATATGAGAATGGATTGATTTCTAGGGACTCATTCATCATTCTGTTCAATAATTAATCCAACAAGACAAAGAACTGAACACTGGACAAGGGGAGAGAAATCAATGTGGTTACTATCTGATGGCGTCCCAGCTGTGTTGATCCCTCTTGGGGTATTTGCCTAACAAACACACCACAAGGACGAGAAACGTACGATGGATTGCGTCCAAGGAACCTGAATCATCACCGGGCACCGCTGGAATCAACTGCAGCGCCTCTTGTTCCCGTTAAAGGGCTTGTCTTTCTGCAGCTGGCAGGCAGAGGCTGGAGGTTTTGCAGTTCTGCTCCATCTCATCCTACTGCAGACCTCAGCAAGGATCTCCTTGATCCAGAGCATTCAGTTTGGCTTGTCCACATGGGTTGGTTTGTCCCTATAAGGACCACGGCCACCGGCATAGCCTGGGATTCTGGAGAACCGAGGCTCCTGGGGACTCACACCACCTCCCCGGTTCCGAGGAGGCGGCAGCACTGAGGCACGCGGCAGCCTCTGCTGAGCTCCCCTCCCCCACTGCACGTCCTCCTGCGAGGCCTCGGGAGCACAGTGAAGGTGAGCCCGCGAAAGACGGCTGCCTGGCCTCTTGCCTGACCAATACAAGCCCTCCCGGCCACCAGCCCTCCTCACCCCCCTCCCCAGAACGGACAGTTCATCTTCTTTTGAGGGAACGCAATTCCTTAAACATTTGTAGCATAGCAGGTGCAAAGAGTGATGTGGACAATGGAGAAAAAAGAGCTCAGCCTGTTTCTCCCACTTGTCTCCCAACACGAGATAAGATGGACTTTAAAAAGCCTCATCGTCAAACTCCCGAGACAGGCTGTAACTTAGCCCCCCCCCTTTCTCTCTCTCTCTCTCTCTGGGAGGGAAATGGTAGCAGGATCCCTGGCAGGACCTTGCAGCCTGCAGCAGGGTGCGTGACGCACACCTGAAGGAAGGATCTGGGCCAGACTGGTGGGTGCTGCCACAGCACAGAACGCAAAGCAGCAGAGAGGGCATCGCTTTGTTTTTGCTTTCAACTGGCTGCAGATAATTCCAATTCAGCACGCAAGTGGGCTTGTGTGAACGTGCTCTCCCTCTCCCTCTCCCTCTCCCAGAGTTTCCTTCTGATCTCTCAGTCCTTCACAGTCTAGGACCTTCCACCCATCCTGACTCTCTTTAGGATCAGAGTCAATCACTCCACGGCAGCCGAGGGCTCCTTAAGCGGAACCCATGTCCCCCGGGAAGCTGGAGCACAACCCCAGCACAGCTTAGTGGGCCACACAGCCGCACAGACTCTTGACCCACCAGAACGTGGGCTAACTCGTGGCTCACCCCACCCCCAACCCTTTGACCGCTGCCTGCTGGTGTGAAAAGCAGAGGTCCTTGTTCTATTGCGGGGGGGAGGGGGGATTCATATTGCCTTCGGTTTTATACCAGGAAAATATCAAAGGCCGGCCATACAAATTGCATTTGATGTATAGACTCTGTCACCGAGTAAACCGCTGAAGCAATGAGACCATCATGATTCATGTGGAGAATATGCTTCGGTTACCCTAGGCAGGAAGAAAACAATATCCAAGTTAGATCAACAACCTTCTGAAAACAGCAGGAGCTGAGAGTCGGCGATGCATTTTGCCCATAGACTGTAGGGGTGCAAAGGCACTAGGAGAATGAGGAAAACACGTCTCCTTTCAAGCGGAAGGCGCGGTTGGCACAGAGGGGCAGCTCCCGGGCATAATCATTGCAGGAGAAGGAAGTGTGCACTGCGCCATGGAGGAAGAAATGCCCCCGTCTGGCATGTGTGGGGGCTGGTCCACAGGTGGCTGTTTTCAGGGCCAGATCACTTCTGGTGTTGATTCCCATGTGTGGATGAACTTGGATTCAGATGAAACGTGTCCAGTTTTACCTTTCTTGTGAAGGGTTTTAGACCACCTTTCTGCCTTTAAAGGGTGGAGTCCCACAGCAGTTCCCAAACCTACCACAAGACCCAGTGTGCAAGATCTCGTGCGATCCAAGATGGGGATGCCTGGAAGAACCAGCAGAAAGAGGGTGTCAGGGACATCCTGCCGTCAGGGACTGTGAGCTCCCCGTAGCACACAGTTTGGGAACCCCTGGAGCACAGCGTGAAGCTAAAGCGTCTGCAACAGTCAGTGGAAAACCAAGCTAGATGAAAAACGAGATCAGCGGGCAGCTTCTACGGACTGCAGCAGATAGCCAGGCAAGGGAGAAAACGCCAGACAAGACACCTGTGCCGAGATGCAGGTCTGGAGCAAGGGGGTGGCCGTTACGAGCCTCTGAAAGGCAGGGTGGAGGTGCATTAGACGTGATTGTGGGGGCGGTTCCTCAGCCGAAATGTGGTCTCACCAGGAGCCCCCACTAGTTTCACTTCAGCCGGCAAACGGCCCCAGAACAACGTCCCTCACTCCGGGCCTCCCTCGCCAGGGAGATTCCTATGGAGCAACAGGGGCTTCAGGGGCTCGCGTTACCTGAAACAGCCTGTCCTTTTCCACGGAGCCCTTTTATTTCCCACGCCCAGCTGTCAGGCTGCAGCGCAATTTGCAGCACGCAGGGCGGGGGAGGTGGGGAGCTGGGGCTGTGTTCTGGCCTTGGACCCGCCAGGAACGTCCATCTGCACACCAGGGGGGTGCCTGCAGGTGCCCCGCTGAACCCGTCAGGCTTCCCAGTCCTGCGCTGAAGCCCCAACGCGCACATGATTCTCTACCCAGCAGGCTGCATCTCAGCCTTCAAATGAACACGGCTTGGCCCAGGGTGGGGCCTGCTCCCGCCGTCCAGTTTTCTTGCATGTGCTCCGCCCACAAGCTTGATGGTCAGGTCTTGAACAAACCAGTGGTGAGATATCAAAGGATGGCAGCCTTTCCCGGAGAGCCCAATGCAGATTTGCGGAAGAGGGCCTTCTGGGAAGCTTAGAACACGTCAGCAGTGGAGCGGAGTGCCCGGGTGCATTCCTGAATGCGCACCTGATGCTTGGACCTGCCGCGTCAGGAGGAGCCGGAACTGCTGGGCCTGCAGAACGGCTGGTGCACGCACAAGCCCTGCAATTTAGAGCCATCACCACCCCGTCAGGGGCTGAGGACCACCGGGGCGAATGTCACCAAGTTGCTTTCAGTTAACACGAGACCCTTCTCTCCCCTGCCACCATTTCGCTATTGCTGTGTAGTAACCCACCAGCATTTTCATGGGCAAGCGGCCCCCTTCCTCAGAGCCGCTGAGAGGGGACGCCACTGCCCCCCCCCCCCGTTCTCTGAGTCCCTGTGTCTATCCTTCCTGGGAAATGCCTGCGCCTGTGGCCTGCGTAAGCAGCACGGAGGACAGCACAGCCCCTCTTGCCCGTCTTGCTCCAGCAAAGGTCTCTGCTCTTGGCATGAGCCGTGTATCCCCCAGGGCTGTTCGGGCACGTTGCCCCCCTGCCGAAAACTGAAATGGCACCCCAGGTTTCCCACGAACTGACGCCACTTGATCTGCCAACTGCAGAGCAGAGGAGTTTGCTGGAGACGGAAGCTCCTAATGTCGAAAAGAGCCTTCGAAGAGGCAGCAATTACCGATCCAAGGGAAACGGAGGGATAGCAGATGTTTGCTGGCATCTCTGGAGTCAGAATGAGAAGCAATGCCAGCAGTCAACTGTGATCTTGCGAAATGAGCCCTCGGCTTCCCATCTCGGCAGCATCCTTTATTCACGCCTTTGTTCTGCTGCAGCTCTGGAAAACGCCCCCTCACCCCCACCCCCACCCCAAATAAATCTCGTTTTGGGCAAGGGCCTCAAAGTTATTCAACCCAGAAGTGAGCCCGCCCCCCCCCCAGCAGCCACCTTCTGGTTCAGAACCACCAGAGCTGCCGTGACTGTGGCAAGTGGGGGGGGGGATGTTTGCCTCGTCCTCCCCAGCCCCTGTTTACTGACAGATGTTTGGTAGCAGCAGCAGCCATCTCTGATGGGAAGAGGTTGTGTCAAGATAACTTATCCTGGGGGGCTATTAGTCTCTGATCTGAGATATGCCACAAGGAAGGGGAGAAATGAAGGCAGGAGTGAGCGCGGGCTCGGCGGCCATTCATCACCCACCGCTGCGTGGGGAATAAAAGGATCCGCTCGGAAGACAGTCCATTATCGGCTCTGCGCCGGCTTCCCGCTGTCATCTGTTTCGGGTTTTTTTTCTAGAAGTCAATAAATTTAGGACAGGCACATTTGGAGTGTAAGTACTGTTATACTTCTAAGTTTATATATTGCTCTTTTATTCACAGCTCCTTTGCCCATTTTTCAGGAAGAGAACAGTTCAGGCAATTTAGTGTTTAGAACCACTTTTCAGCCAGCTTTTCTTTTCTTTTCCGTTTCTCCGAGCATCTGAGTCCTGCCCTGACCCCTGTCCAGGAAGGAAGGAAGGAAGGAAGGAAGGAAGGAAGGAAGGAAGGAAGGAAGGAAGGAAGGA
>JAJKFI010000057.1:6349201-6359469 GCA_029204185.1 Lerista edwardsae | reverse complement strand
TGCCAGTTTCAACCAGTTCTGGACTGTGAGATGTGAAACTGCAACACTTGTTGGGGGGCTGCCCAGGGGGGGCGGGCGAGGTGGCGTGGCACTCCAGCGTGCGGGCCCAGCTGGGGCAGCAGCAGCAGTTTCTCAGTGGTGCTCAGAGGAGGGAAGGAGGCAAGACGCGAGGAAGGCTGGAAGGAAAGTCGCCGGTCGGCTGCCAGGCCTGGTGCTGGCTCGGCCCAGGGGCTTTGGGGCAGTGGGGGGGCTGGGGGGGCTCTGCGCAGCACCAGCAAGTCAAACACACAGGCACAGAGAGGCAGGCGAAGGAGCAAAGAGGGCCAGGAAAAGGCAAGAGGCCAGAGAGATCCAGGGGCCCCTGAATGCCCATTGGCACTTCTGGGATCTGTTGTGGGGGGACCCCAGCGGGGGGGGGGCTTCTGTGTCCTGGAAGCCCCTGAGTGGGCATCCCTGGTCCTAAGGCTCCGTGTTCCTCAGCCCACATGACTTCCCACGTTGGATGGGGCTGGGGCTGGGGCTGGGGCTGGGGGGGGGGGCTGCACAAACTCGCCTCCATTGTCTCCGATTCCCGTCTACCTCCCACGGGGCTCACCTGTCCTGCTCCCTGCCTGCTGGATCTCACTTGCTACAAGTCAGTCCCAATCAAGCCACAGCACTGGGTGTGTCCCCCAAGGCACCTCCACACGCCCCGCAAGCGGCCCCTCGCCCGTGCCGCCCTTGCCGCTGGAGCCGTTCCAGGCTTTGCTCTTGCCGCCCGGAGTGGCTCTGAAGGCGAGGGACTGGGCAGCTTCCACGGCACACCAAGGTGCCTTCCAAAACCCAGCGCTGGGCCCTGCCCTTGGGGTGCTGCTGCACGGCACTGCCTTCTGCAAGCTACAGGTAGAGTTCAGCGGCAGCAGCTCGATCGAAGCGCCCGGCCAAGACCTCCTCCCCTGCAGGAAGTGGTGCTCGAACAGGGAGAGTCTGCGCGATGGATCTGCCATGCAACAGCAAGCTCTAGGCACCCCCCACCCAGAGCAGGTTATCTTGAGGAGTTTCTTCCCCTTATTATTTGCCATGGAAACTGCTCTCGGTTATCTCTGGATGACAAAGCTTGAAGGACAGCAGGGAAAAATAATCAGAGCCCCGTCTGCAGCTATCAGCATAAGCATCACTGAAGATGCTTCACACGGGACCTCCTGGTTTACTTAACCTTTGGGAACTCCTGTGTCAATTCGGATTATCAATGCTTGGAAAACAGATTCCGCTTCTTACCCAGCGCAGGGCAGGCCACAGGGCCACAGCTCCGCAGGCGTGCCCCGGCAGACACAGCGTCAGGTATCCACGGACGCCATGAATACTGGGACGCCTGTTAAAAAGGGAGGGGAACGTGAAGCAAAACCGCTGATGTTCCCCGTCTTTAAAAAGGCGCCCCAGTCGCCATGGTTCCAGGCAGCCACGGTGGTGTCCAGAGCAGAACCCCAGGGGATCCTTGAGGGGAGGGGCCCAGTCTTGGAAGCACCAGCAGCACCGCAGCGACCACGTTGCCCCCAGAGGCTTCAAGCGCACCCGGGCTGTCGGGGGCCTTCTGCAGTGCTGGGGAGGCCCACAGGCCCCTCTGGAGGCCCCCCTGCAGAAGCCCCAATTTGCGCACAAAAGCGCACTTCTGGAAGTGCTTCGGGAAGTGCTCCCTCCCCAGCCCCCCCCCCCCCCCCCCCCCCCCAGCCCCCACAGCAACTTGCAGTGGTCCCAAAATTCAACTGGGACTGCGCTAAGCGCTGTGGGTGGCCTTCAGGGGGGAAAGTAGGGTATAAAATGAGCAACCAAGTAAGGGGCCAATCCTGTCCAGCTTTCCAGGGCTGATGTCGCCGCAATGCAGGACGCAGCGCACATCCCATTGGCATGGCCGCCCGAGTGCTGGAAAGGTGGGTGGGACTGGCCCTAAATGGACGAGTAAAGAAAGAAGTAACTGCCTTCATCAGTGGGATTTTTACAGGGGGGGGGGTACAAAATGCTAAGTTTTGCAGGAGCCTGAGCTACATGTAAATTGGCCCCTCCCCTTCAGAGCCATTCACAGCTTGGAGGCTTTGCCCTCTGAGCCGCAAATGGCTCTGAAGGCGAGAGGAGTGGCGTGAGGAGTGGGGTCAACTGGGCTGGTTTGGGGACAGGAGAGGGAATTCCAGCAGTGGCAGCACTCGCCAAGGAGACTCACCCTGGGGGTGAGCCCCTGGGGGGGGTAGGTGGGAAAAGATTTCTACTTCCTTCTTCCAGGCCATCTGGTGTCCCCCCCCCCCAGAGCAGCATCATGGGCTCCTTCAGCAGCGCTGCCTGCTCTGGGCTGGCAGGGGATAGTCTGGGAACGCCCCGGACAGGACTCCAAGAGGCTCTGTATGGCGAAAACCTAAAGCTGGGTCAGGGGTGTGATGCTAATTTTACTGAGGACAAAGAAAAGACGAATGAGCAGGTGAGCACTTCCACGGGCCCTGTGGGGAAAAGCAACTAAAGAGCACTTTACCAGGTTGCCAAAATGTAGCTGAAAAGCATTAGGGACTTTCGTTTTAGACCTCATTTCTTATCAAATTCTGATATCAAGCAAAGTATAAACTCGTTCCCATTTACTGTCCATTCACAATGATACGTACTTCAATTGTACCCTCTTTTGGGCACGGCCGTTATTTTTTTCAGAACACTTTTTTATTCAGACGTTTTGCTGCTTTTCTCAGCAGCATTTGATTGCCACGTTAATTGCCACGGACGCACCTCGAGCCTCCCGTATTCCTCCGCTGAAACTAATGTCTGTTTATGCCAGTACAGATTTTTAAGTAGCGTGTTACAAATGCAGCAACATTACGCTGGCACTGAGTTTAGAAATAACAGGCAAACCAACACTCGGGGGTGGGGGGTGTACGTGGGAGGACAGATATGTGGGGCAGGTGTCCCTGGAGAACACAATATCTTGTGGACACGTGTGAAGTAACACAAACTTGGGTGAGCAACTTCCAAGTTAGGAGTTGAAAAGTGATCAGTCCCAATGCCACATCTTTCATTCACAAATTCCTCCCAGACCCGTGGGGGGGGGGGGGAATTGAAAATCCAGCACGGATTAAACCACCTGGAAAAGATCTGGTGTGGTGCCAGTTCTATTATTGAGCATAATTTCTCTCTGTAATTATTCCATGCAGAAGTTCCATTTGCATCCAATTTGTGTGCATCACACATACTACTGTGGATGCTGAAGGGCCCTCTGCACACGCAGGGGAAATGACGGCCAGCTTTTGCTTTCAAAAGTGCTGGCCATCTGGGTGGGGCCAGGGGTGTGTTCCGGGCAGAATCTGGCCAGTAATTTCTCCAAGTGACCCCACGGAGAGAGTGGGCTGCCGGGGGGAATGGGGCGGCCCCGCACTGCACCTGGCCTGGAGGTTCTCCAGAAGGACCGCTGTCGCCTGACTCTCCTTCCTCTTAGGGGGCTTCTCATGCAAAAGGCGCCACGTTTGCCAAATGCTGTGCTGAGCACAGTCCGTGGCTGAGTCACACCTGAAAATGCTCTGCTGGTATAGGTAAGGAATGGCGGGCAGGAGAGAGAGGCTTCCCCATTGCTTTTAGGCAACAGGTGAAGCCCTTTTCACACTTCTGATAAGCAGAATTTTAAAATGGGCTGATTTCTGGCTACTGACTAGCTGCTCTCCCCCCCCCCCCAGAGAGATGGCACGAAAAAAGATCAGCTTTGCTATGAAATGCGTCGCTTTCATTTCTTGCGGCATCAAATTCAGCACATCCTGCAGCAGTTCCTTCCCAGAGAGAACTCCTCCCTCTTTCGCTGCTACCTCCACCCGCCCGGGAGCAGGCAGGCCCTGCGCTTCTGCTTCTCCTCCCACGCGTGTCACAGCCTGACGTCGTCCGTCGCTCACCCCAGTCTCCTCCACCAACTCCCGGAAGGGAGTCGAGGCAGCTGAACCCCCCTGCACACCCCAGGCTCACACCCCTGAGATGGACGTCACCACTCCAGCCCGAGGGGTCACCGGCCTGAGCCAGGCAGCTCTCGTGATCGGTCCGGGTCCCCTCCCGACTCCTGCTCAGTTCAGGGTCCACACCAGGCCCCTCCTCCTGCTCCCTGTCCCACACTTCAGCTGCCAGCAGTGGCTGCCCAGAACTGAAAAACACGCCCAGTTACATTTCAAAGACAGGCTGGAGCAGGTGAAAAAAATTCTCACCATCAGCCAGCCAGAAAGCAAATAGTTCTGGCCCAGCCCTGAAGGGGGGCCAGCCGGGCTCAGCCCACCCCACGGGCCAGAGGCGCTTCTCAACCCTCCTGAAAAGAAGCAGGAAACAAGGTAAGGGGGTAAGGACGCTGCGTCCAGTTGCCGGGAGCAGGCCCCGCTGAGCCCAGTGGGAGGAACCTGCTCCTGAGTAGACGTGCTTGGGCGGACGCTGCAGGTCCCTTCGGCGGCTCCTCGTCAGCAGCCGGTGCTGGAGAGGCTCTTTGCCAGGGGGAGAGATGGGACCCAGGCGCGAGTGGAGAAGCCTGCGAGTGGAGAGGGGAGAGCGCTGCTTCCTTCTGAGCCACGGCGGTCCAATTTTAATCTGATTCGGCGTATTGGATGTGACTATAGCTGATTAGAGACGAGAGGCTTTCACTCCAATCTCCTTAATGCCTTTAACCTCCAGCACAGCGACACTCGGGGCAGCTCGGACCCCTCCCTCCGTTCTGGAGTCGCTGCAGCTCTGGCTTTGTCCGGACGGGGCGGGGCGGGGCGGGGCGGCACTGGGGAAGCCTCCAGCCTGCCCCAGGCTCCGGGACGGTCAGAGACTGGAGGTGCTTTGCTGGACTATTGGGGGCTTCGCCTCTGCAGCTCCTTTGGAGCAAGACACAAGGACAGGGGCACGCAAAGGGGCAAGCTGCGAACAGGGACACTCGTGGACACCTGACCGGGCGAGCAAAGACCGGCCGCCGTGCAGAGCCCTGTCTGTGCTCAGGGCAGGCTCCCAGCTCTGCCCTCCCATTCCTGAAGCTGGCTCAGGGGAAGTGCGGAGGGGAGGCCGGGGAGGGTTCTGAGGCATCGTGGCTGAAGTTTTAACTGTCCGAGGCAGCTTCTCCTGCTGCCCACAGAGGGCCTCCCTCGCCGAGCACCGGAGCCAGCTGCCACCAGGCCTTCCGGCAGCCATCCTGGAAACACGCAGAAAGGCCCGCATGGGGAGAAATGAGGTTGGCATCTGAGCAGGTGACTGGGGGGGGGCAGTGGTCAGCCTCCCAGCAGGGAAGAGGCAGGCCCAGTTCCCCAGGCAGCCATGAAGCCCCCCAGCAGCCTGGCCCCTCCTGGAGCGGCACAGAAGCCGCTGCCACCGCGGCCGCCTCCCGCCGTGGGAGAGCAGAATCGCGGCACCCAGTTCACGGGCCGGGTCGGGAGAGCTGCCCTGGACGCCCTGCAGGGACGGGGTGCGGGACAGAAGCCGCCCGTGATCAGACCCTCCTCGTGGCCCCAGAGCCCGGCTGCTTTTGCCCACTTCCGTCCTCTTTGGTTCTTCGAGAGAACAGGTTTGGAGTCTGTGTGGCTCATCAGCCAGAACCCAGCCCTGACAGCTGCCGTCGAAAGGGCAGGGGGAAGAAAAGACAATAATTCTCTTTTGCTCTGATGCAATTTTTGTAGAGGCGAAAATTAATTCCTACTTATGCTTAGTCACACACTTAAATGTGTATGAAAATGCAGTGAAGCCACCATGACAAGTTCAGCAGCCCAACAGTCCGCACAACCATCCATGGAGACAGGTGTGTGGGCAGATCTTGCCTGCAGTGAAAGCTCTTCAGGTAATTATCTAAGCCTTCTGTGGAGGGAGGATGATTGGTACGTTTCTTTTCCTCCCAACGAGACTCACCTGCTCATATCGGCTGGAAACAAAGTCGTCCTGCATAGTTCAGTCCCTCCCAGAGACACCGATTTTCTGCTCCACTGCGAAGGGCTGAGCACAGGCAGCCAGTATCTCGCGGTGCATCTGTTTAGAGGCAGCTGAATCAATAACGCAGGTGCCTTCTGGGCAGGAAACTAATCTGACCTGCTGGAAATGAAGGTCATCCACAAGGAGGCCTCCAGGGCACATTACCGTTCAATCAGTCCCTTCATCTGCTTCTGAAGCCGATAACTGGGGGATCCTGGCTGGGGGCAGGAGAAAGGCAGGCAGGGAGCCGGGACTGCGATCGCTCGCTCGCTCGCTCGCTCCGGCAGGACAAAGTTATTATCCAGGTCACCCCACCTGCACGCTCAGCCTGCCTGAAAGTCTGAATGAGGCTGGGAGCTTCATGAGCTCAAATTATTCAGTGGTGTCCAATGTAATTCTTTAACTTAAACAGGAGCGTGACCAGTGCTAGTGTAGACAATGAAGCCAAACTCCAACCTCTGACTTGCTAACTTTCCGTTGAGTTTGACCACCATGAAATCTGCACCAAATTCAGCCAGAGAAAACCTGGTTTTGGAAATCTACAAAAGAGGCTGTTTCCTATCCATTTTTACTCATTTATCTACTTATGCACATAACATTGTTGGTTTATTTAAATGGTGTCTTGAGGGAAGTTGTGGAGTGAGAGGGAAGCAGAAGGAGAGAGGGACAGCTGTGGAGCAGGAGTGAGTTGGGGAAGAGGACAATTCCAGCCTGGGCAAAGGGGAAGGAAGAGGAAGTCGGAGAAAAGGAACGTGGCCCCTGGCCAAGGGGTCTCCCTTGGGGCACATGTCTCCCTTGCAAGGGCCCAGCCTGCTCACCACTAGAGCTCCTCTTGGAGTTCCTCTTGGGGTTGCCTCAAGAGTTGGCCAGGACCAGGGCACCCACTTGGCCAACCCAAACCTTGATGCCTCAATTCCAACGAGAGGGTCTGATGCACCATCAGGGGGCAGGTTGAGGGGAGGTCGTGAGTCCCCACGTCCCCCCATAGGAACTTGCTCTCCTCCTCTGCCTCCATTCTGATCAAGGGTAGTGGAAGATGCCTCAGGAGTGAAGAATGGGAAAAATCTGGCCCTAGTCGAAGCCTGGATGAATTTGCCAGTTTCATAAACACCATAATGTTTGCTAACATTGCAAATGCAGCTGCTAATATATGATTTAGTTATGGTCTTCATTATAAATGGCCTTTCTCTTCCCTCTTACATAGCAATTTTTTTTTTGCTTTGCATGACTTCCTGTTTCTTCTTTTATATAAATCTGCATTTGGGGGGAAGGGGGAGAGGCAACTGTTCACAAGTGTACTTATGAGCTTTCCTGGACAAACCTATGATACACGGCCCATCCCCCCGTCCCCCAAAGAGGTAACACAGGCTCAACAACTCATGAATTTCTTTTCTTTTGGTTTTTTTACGAAGGGAAACCACCCCCAAACTGTCCAAGAACAGAGCACTTTGCACAGGGTCCTTTTCGACCTCAGCCACAGAAATTGTCTAGGCAGCCTGATGTGCTTGTATTCTGCATGACTGGATTAATGAATGCAAGAATAATCGGCCTCGGAGGTAATTTACATGCATTGATTAAATGTCAGTCCTGAAATGCAGGAGGTTCAATTACCAGAGACATGGAGAACAAAGGCAGAAAGATTGTTACCATTGTTTAAACAAGTTACTTATCAATTCTTTTTAGCATATGATTATGTTCCCTCCTCTACCCAAAAGGATGCTCTAAACAATCCAAATATGGAATTACGGCGTGAGAAACACGGTAGCATCTGGTGCCTTGCAGGGGCCCTGATCCGTCATTCCTTGGTGCTGGAATATCCCTGCCTGATCACCCTCTCAGCACACGGGGTGGGCCCCCCCAGCGCCCTTCTTCCCACACACCTCTTCACTCCTCCTGTGGGAGGATGCAACAAGCGGGGAATCCGGCCCCTGTGGCAGTCGCCCTCCAGGAAGGGCTTGCGGCGCTTGGCCTTGCAGGATGAGGCCACATGCTGAGGCGCAGCCAACTCTCGCTGGCCCAGCGCAGGCGCTGCCGTCTCTCTGGGGGCCCCAGATGGCAGGCTTAGGATGCGTGGGACTGGCGGTATGCTCGAACTGCTGGGGATCGATCCCTCAGGGTCAGGCTCCAAGTCACTTCCATATCCAGCGTCAAAGCTGGGAGGCCCTAAATAGAACGTGTTGAAAAGCAGCCTTGTAACCCTCTCGGGGTGATTTTTGGGACGATGGAGACCTGTTCGCCCCCTCCCATTTCTGATCTGCAGCCTCATGTTTCAGAGGGAGCTATCCTGATTCCATTTCCTGTGAGTTTCCCCCCTCCGTAGTATGTATGAGACAACAAAAGAACAGCAGGATCCTCATTTCTTCAGTAGGGCAGGATTGTGTCCTTTGGGTTCTGCAGTGGGAGGAGAGTGTCTTCTCTGCTGGGCCCCCCCAACAATATCCAAAGCGGCACATTTGGGAGGAAAGAGTTAACAGGCAGAGACCTTATGAAGTCACCCAAGGGCTAATTCTCCTTCGTGTGGGGGAAAAGGACCAGGCGGGGGGGGGCTCCCCAGGGCTTCTGCAGCGTCTTGGTATTTATTGAACTTTAAGCCCCTCCAACAGGCTGGTTAATAACAATTCATGCAGCTGCCAATCAATTTGGCCAGTGCCGTCAATATTTCGCACTGCCAACGAACACCAATTAAGAGCCAAGATCGGAAGAAGCTCTCGGGGCAAAAGTGTTTCAGCACCAGAACAACTTCGGCTGTGCAGAGCCAACGCTTCCCAAGGAGCGCCAAAGAAGGGCTGTTCGGCGGACGCTTGTCTTTTTCCGATGTGATTGTCCTGTGTGAAGAATCGCGATGCCTTCCGTCCACACAAGGCTGCCTCACGCGAGGTGTTTCAGCCGTTTCATGAGGCTTTCCACAACAGGAGACACTGTTGGGACGCAGGAAGCCACTACTGAGGTGTGTGTACAAAACGCTGGAAGGAAAAATGCAAAGCGCAACGTTTACACTGCCAGGTGGCCTTTGTCTCTCTGTCACGGCTGCTGCGTGCCCAAGGAAGCTTGGTGGGGCGCATGTTCCCGAGATGGCTTGATGTGACACAATGGACACCTCCCCCCCCCTTCGCAGTCCCAGTGGTGGGCGTGACGGTGTCCCCACTGCTCCGTGCAGGCAAGCGCCAGGCGCACGGGGGCCTGGGGCGGTCGTCTGCAGCCACTGTCCGCTGCACACGGGGGTCCCACGCAAGGCCCGCCAGTGTGCTGCAGGGAGGGAGAGGGATGGTCAGTCTGTGGGCGGGCTGGGGGACGGGAGCCCCGGTCAGCAGTGTGGTGTGATTGTCCATTGGTGCCCAGTTTGGCCCCTGCCGGTCCTGCCCAACACGGCTCGCAGCCTGCTTGCTGGTGCAGGTCTGCTGGGCTGAGGAGGGCCTCTTGGTCCCAGGCTGGGGCTCTGGATCTCTCAGGGGCCGCTGCTGCCGAGATCCCTGCCCGGCCCACCCCCGGCTCAGTCCCCACCCACTGACCTGCCCCTGCTCCAGGGCCTGGTCTGCAGCCGCCGCCACCCGCCCGGGACCTGCCGACCGCCTTGGCACTGGCTGCCAGCCGCAGAGTGGCCGGCCGGCTGCAGGGCCAGGCGTCTGCACGAGACACAGGCAGCCTCACAGCCCCCCCACAGCCGCTCCCGGTCCAGACGGGGCCACTGAACAAGGCGCTGACTCGAGACTGGCCTGAACGACGCTGAGCTCCGCAGGGCAGAGGTCAGTCCAGCGGGATCCTGAACAAGCGGATTTTCTGATCCCCACAATGCTGGAGGGAAGAAGCTGCTCAAATCCTTCTAACTTAGTTTTGTGACAGCAGCACAGCTTCATTTTAGTAACAAAGTTTTGCTGATGTTTAAGAAGCCTTGTTTTGGAAGCTCACTGAGGAATATTCAAAGGCAAATAGTCCATGAAAACCAACATTGATCAGCCAAGCACAGGAAAAGTCCAGCACCCCCCCCCCCCACACACACAGACCCCTCCCCACAGGCCTGCTCCTGGCCTGCAAGGAAACCTGTTTGAAAACAGCAGGTGTTCTGTGGTGGGATTCAACCCAGCACTCTTGGGAAGGCCACTTGGATTTGGGTGCTACTGAAAGGAAAGAAGGAACTGGAGTCACAGAGATTGTCGGAAGTCGGCTGGTGGGACGTCCCTCCTAAAAGGTGGGCAACGCCGAATGATGCTGCGGAAAAGGGGAAACGAACATGAAGTGGAGAGGTGGAAGCTACTTCAGCATCGTTTGGAAAGATGAACAGGGAGCAATTACTAAGCAAGAGGCATTCAAGTGGGACGTAGCCCCCCCCCCCCCCACCCCCCTACAGAGAGGGAGAG
>JAJKFI010000057.1:6304158-6349101 GCA_029204185.1 Lerista edwardsae | reverse complement strand
AGAGAGAGAGAGAGAGAGAACGCAAGACCAACATTTGTGAACAGAGTGACTTGCAATGCAGTGGGGTGCGGGGGTTTAAGCCCCCCCCCCCCGCCCCGTGTTCCGTGTCCCTCCCAGGTGGTTCTGTTCAGAATGGAAGCCTGAGGCGTGGCACTTTCACTTCCTATCCTCCAGACTCTCCGTTACCTGGGAAAACTGTCCCCACCCACCTCCCAGCCGCCACACAGAATATTTTTCCGCCGTTATTTTCCAGCACAATTCAAGCTCTCCCACTTCCCCGACCAATTTTTCCCCCCAGAGTCGAGTGTCCTTCTCTTAGGAGGAGAATTAGCTGCCTAAGCCAATTCTGGTTAATTTATCCTTCTGCAGAGGCCTCTCCTCTGGATGACCCTTTCGCTGCGGAATGTGGTAGTTAAGTTGGAACATGCTGTTAAAAATATTGGCCTATTTTTGCCGTTAGCAATCGCGTCACAACATATTGCTCAGCATGAAAACGAAATGATAAAGATAAGGCAGTTAATAATTGGAAGATATGCCACTGTATGGCATGCTATTAAAATGAGAACCAGGCAATGATTCTGAATACATATTCCTAATTATATTTTTTTTTTCTGTACCCACAAGGAAACGGAGAATCGATGGCAAAAATGAAACTGAAGACACGAGTGACTTGACTCTTCCTGACTCAGAAGACACCTTCCTCCATGCAGCTCTGCAGACCACCCGTGATGCCCACTGATCTCGCAACTGGCAATTCACACTGGAAATGCTGACATCTGTCTCCTTCCTTATTTCATGTCCATTTACCTGGAGAACTAATGCTGTTTCTTAAATCCTCAAGCCTGTGGAAATCAGCTCCTCTTTCAGCAACAATACCCATTGCTTAGAATGCCCGAATTTCTCCCATTACTTTTGCGCTGCCAGTGGAGGAAAAAGATCCATGCCCACTGTGAAGACCTTGGGGTGCTTTTTCTGAGCTTCCTCTCTCAGAGACGGTTGTGCTTTGCCTTCTGGGGGAAGGAGTTCGCTACCGCTGTGTGTGCAACGGGCCTTGTTTTCTTTCACAGCACCAGAGGTGCACACACTGGACAACGAACAAGAGGAAGAGATCAAACGCACCCATCTAAGCCCATGGGGTGCAATGGGGTGCGCATGGGTATGGGTGTAGTGGGGAAGGGGTGGGCGGGTCAGGCCTGGGAAGGGGTGGGCTTGGCAGCAGGGATGCCCGCTGACTCCGAGTGGCCGCCCCAGGTGAGAGCCGCCTGCATGCGTCAGCTCGGCCTTGGGCCAGCAACATCGGGGGCACAGGCGCAAGGCAACCCATAGCGGCAGCTGGAGCTTACGCTGGGCTGGGGGGGGGAGTCCTCTTCTTAACCCAAGGAGATGTTCCAGGCGCCCCCTGCCCTCTTGGGCTCCCGGCCCCAGCAGTTGCCCGAAGGAGGGCTGCCGTTCTCCAGAGACGGGGAGCTGCGCGAGACACTTTCGGAGCCCCTTCGGTTGGCAAGCTGCCGGCCGTGCCGCTGGAGAGCCGGGCAAGGGTGACGGAGGCCGGCTGCCCACTTGGGCTCCCACAGAGAAGTCAAAGGCGTTTACTGCTCAGTAGCCAGGAAGTACAAGGCCTTCATTCTGGACTGGTAATTTATAGTGCACTTTTATTCAGCTTCATTTCAAAGCTGTGCAAAAATACATGAGGGTTTGGGAGGGGCAGATGAGTTGGTTAATTAGTTTTGTGATCAACCTTCTATAACTGCCAGCTCAGGTCCTTGCATGGAACAAAAACATATTCATTATAACCAACAGATGTTCTGCTGAGAGTAATTCTCCGCCATTGCAGCGGTTGTTGCTCTCCGCTGCCGTCCGAACAGTGTCAGCATTTCCTTTGTGCAAAGCTCTCGTTTGGACCGTGTTATCCAAGTGCATCCTGTGCAGAATGAGGGAAGCTGCCACCCAGTGGCCGGACAGAGCTGTCTTTGCAGAAACGGCTGGAGAGGCACTTCCCAAACCCTTCAGCATTGGGGCCCACTTTTTAAAACGGCAATCTGTCATGACCCATTAGACCAAAAAAGATCAAAATATTTTACGTATTAATAATAACTAATAATAAATAACAATTGGAGTCTGTGCTCTCAAGGCTACTAGAAACCTCACATATAGTATATGTGTGTAGATAATCTCACGCCATGTCTCCACGGAAGACGACTTTGCCACCCTTTCTCTGTATTTACAATTCTGTTTTTGCAGTAACCTCTGCACTTTGTATGAAATCACATATGATTGAACTAGCATCAATGATTGAACTAAGTAGTCTGTACTCACCTGTGTAAACCTCACTTTCAGAGTCCAGACACCCTGGCACCACTGTGGTGATCTGCCTGTTAGCTGGCACTGCTAACCCTTTGGCGCAACCCTGTTTGCCTGCGCCCTGATGAGACAGAATTCCTTACTGTAAAGCACTGGCCCCTTTCAGGCCTCACCTTGACTTTCTCTTTGTACCAGCTGAAGGGCAGGTACTACGATTACAAAGAGGGGAATGCTGGCCAGCTGCTCTGGTTAAGGCCTGGAGTTATAAGAGTTCCTGGAACAAAGAGGAAGGTAGCTGGAAGAGTGAGTAAGCTTGGGAATCAGTTATTTGTGCTCAGCTTCTCCTTTTTTTTATTTATTGCTTTTTTTAATGTATGCTTCTCAACCTAAAGAATGACAATTGCTTTTCTGTATTTGGAAATTTGGTTTTTGGAGTTTGGAATAAACTGTCCTGCTTTATTGAGTCACAGTTGTATGAAGGCACTGAACACTCCTCACCCCCTCCAGCTGTTTTATTCCCCTTTTGGTTTGGGGATTAGCCCAAAAGCAAAGAAGCATAAGGTCACTGAACTCAGGAGTGAGTCAGGATCTTAACACTTACACATTTACCCATCAAAGCAGAACATCTTATCACTCTGATCCACAGCCTACCCCTAAGTTCTGCACTTAGCAGCAACCTCAACAATCCTTAAAACAGTACGGGATTTTGACCAGCAAATTAACTACCATTTAATATGATTGCCTGGAACGTCATATTGCTGTTGACGGGGTTTCGAAGCATGTTGGACCGTCTGCTGACTTAAACAGCCCATCTTGACATCTGAAAACATCCGGTATTTATACTCAGAGGTTCAAAAAAGGAACATGCCTATGAACATCGAGCACACAATCCAGATTTTTAGTTGTATGCAACACTTTTGGTTCTGACTTTTTCTTTCCCCATATGCAAACTAGCCGGATAATTCATCCACCACTTTCACACACAACCTGCTTCCAAAAAGCTCAGCAAAATGCTTGCGGATCTACCGAGCACAGCCTGCTCGCTCCAAGGTTTTGCCACCTCTCTTAGCTTTAGAGGTGGAAGCCTCATCAGTCCCACAGAGCCCGGAAAGTAGGCAAGAAGGATCACAGTCCTCCTCCACACATCGGTCAAAGCACCGGCTGTTTTTCAAAAGGCTGTTTGATGTGTCCCACCTTCTGATATTCCCTTCTGCGTTGGTGGGCCTGGGAGCTCAGCATATGCAAGTCTGGTGACAGGCACATGCCAAGGCCACACGTTTTCAAGGACACACACAGCAGGGCCGGCATATGACCAAATGCTGCTCCCTCTTCCCAGTTGCAGTGCCAGCCTCGGCTCCTCCCACCCTCCAGTGCTCTAGCGCAGCGCTCCCCTCCCCTCCCCTCCCTCCCCCTCTTCCCTTCCCTTCTAGAGAGGTGGGGGACAAAGAGGGGCACTCCATCAATCCGCAGCCTGAGGGTGGTCTCAGTGATGGGCTGGCCCTGGAGCATGGAGGACTTCTGATGTTCCCAAAGAAACCCCTACATTCACCCTACACAACTGGGCGGATGCGTTACAGAAGCACCGTTGGCAGCATTTAAGAATTCAATGTGCTGTCTTATTACCAACAGGAAGAAGCAGCTGCATTCTGTAGTAGCAAAATTTGACTCCAAAAGCCACTTAAGGCTGACGGTTTTCTCTCTGTGTTGGCTGGGGCAGCCAGCAAGAGACACTCGCGATCTCTCCTTTCAGTTCAAATACAAGATGCACAGCATTTTGATGGAAACCGACATGCTCTCCTCCTCAAAGAACATCTGAGCATTTTTTCCGTTTTCCTGACGTCTTCAGCCATTGCCAGAATCAAGAGCACATCGTCGTCGCCCCCAACGCAGGCTGGACGTTCTGCGGCCCTGTTGCTGCCCAGCACAGGGGAGGGCAGCAGTGGAGCCTCCCACTGAAGCACCGCCAAGAGGAGGCTGGCGGTCCCCAGACGGCCCCTTCTGCTGAGGAAGGCCGTGGTCCTCACCGTCCTGATCGATGCCGGGCGAAAGGCGTCTTGCCCAGATTGCAAGCTGACGTCCACAGCCGGCGGAACGGCCGGGGGCAGCTGGCGAGGAGCTCAGAGCGTGAGCAGGGCCGGCCCAGGTGAGCTGTTGAAGGGCGGCCAAAAGGAGCGGCCCCGGTGCTGCGCTCTCCCGTCTCTGCCCCGGCCAGCTGCACGGTGAGGCTCACAGGCACCGTCGGCAGTCGAGACCCAGGGTTCAGTTTGCAGCCCAGTCTGATGCGGCAGGACCAGCTCGTGTCCAGCGCTGGGCCTGAGCAGGCGGGGGGAACGTTTGTAGTGCCCTTGGCCCTGTGGTGCCCCGGCCTGCTCATGGGGGCTGCTCGGACCAGCAGGACGGAGAAGCCTTTTGCGAGGCCGGCCGGCGGAGGCCTGCCTTCCCTCAGCGCCCCTCCAGGCCCCGATCCGCCCCCTCTCCGCAGTCCCCTTGCCCAGAAAGGCCCCTCCAGAATGTCCTCCAGCCAGCAGGTCCCGCTGCCTCCTGGCGCAAGACGTCTACCCCCCTGCCGCAGTGGCCGGCGGGCCGATGATGTGCTGAGCTTCCCGCCAGCGCTGCTTGGCTGCTGGGTGCTGAGAAGCACCTCCCAGCACTTCAACGACACCAGCACCAACCCTGTGGCCCCTGCCCTGGCGGAGCCCAACCGCAGGATCGGGGTGTTTGGCTTGGTATTAGGGGACAACTCACCAGGTGTTTCTCACCAGGATCATCACAGTTGTGATTTTTTCTTTTTTTTTAAAGCTCACCTTCAGTATATAATTAGAGTGGGATACAAGTTTGATCTGCAGCAGATCCACCTGTACGCAACCTTCTGTCCTTCATTTATAGGTGGCCCCAAGACAGAGCTTTGGACACCAGCAAGCTTCATTAATAAGAGACTGAAACATGACAGTGGAAAGCCATTGACTTTAGAGCTTGGGTTTTTTTTCCCCATTTGAAAAGAACTTGACTCTTTGGTGTCTTGACAGCGTTCCGGAGGCATCAGTGCAGCATCCAGAAAAGATCTAGGAGAGGCCAAAAAGAAGGAAGGCCTTAGTTTCACTGCAAAACCGTTTAAGGATTGCATACAAGGGATGTTATGCATCAACATACACACCAAGCTGTCTCTGAAGCAAATGACCCTCCTGGCCGGAACCGCAGCAAGGCAGAGAAATGAGCTTCTTGCCAACCTGCCTTTCACTGTCGCTTCCTCCATAACCTCCTTTCTTGAGGCCTCGCTCTGAATAACAAGAGGCAGCGCATTGTGTCCTCTGAATTGCTTGCAACTGCCCCGTCTCGTCCACCGAATCGTCCGAGAATCCGAGCGCAGCGCAGAGGTTCATCGTAACGCACAGCCTCACCACCTCTGGTCCGGCCAAATTCAATAACTCTCAGCAAGGGATGGATTTTCCGTCCAGTCGCAAACAAAAAGCCTCAGAATTGTTCATCCTGTGCTGCTGGATCAGGCCAAGGGCCCATCTAGTCCAGCTCCTTGTATCTCACCGTGGCCCACCAGGTGCCTCCGGGAGCCCAAGAGACAACAAGATGCTTGCATCCTGTTTCCACTCCCTTGCACTTGGCATTCTGAGATAGCCTACTATTAACGTAAGAATGTTGAATGATCCTTTATGGCCTGTAGCCCACAATGGACTTTTCCTCCAGAAATCTGTCCAATCCCCTTTCAAAGGCACCCAGGCCAGATGCCATCACAACCTCCTGTGGCAAGGAGCTTAATGGATGCAGGCATCTAGTTGTCTCGTGTGCTCCCGGAGGCACCTGGTGGGTCATTGTGAGATACAGGACTAGATGGGCCTTTGGCCTGATCCAGCGGAGCTCCTGATCCAGCCAGGCTCTTCTGATGTACTTATGTTTTTGTTATTATTGTTTGCAGAGTCAGTTTCTCTTTGTCCTCTTTTTCTCTGCCAGTCCTCTTCCTACTGCAGGGTGCAGCGAAGGCCCAGCTCCCCCCTTCTTCCTTCTGAGCATCTCTGGGAGCTTTCTTGTGCCTTCCCTTTGTGCTTTCCTCCTCCCCCGTATTCAGCTTCTGTAATCTGATTCATGATCAAGCCATGGGGAGTTTGCGCTTCTTGAGGATGGGTGGAACAATGGGACTGACCCAGGCTGGGCGTAGGAATTTGTCCCACTTGTCCCGGAACACGCTGACCTGCTCCAATAGGTTATGACAAGGCAAGTTGTCCTTTGTCTTGGTCATTTCCCATCAACGCAGAAAGACAAATCCAACCCAGAACGTTTCCTTCCACCCATCCTTGCCAGATGTGCTTATTGGGAATTCTCTGAGTGTCCTCAGACAAATCACACTGCTGTGGAAGAGAGTTTCCTGCAATCAATCACAGTGCCTTTCATGACCCCCCCCCCTTGCCATATATTAAGTGCTAAACAAATGGTCTATGGCAGGTAAATGCCTGTTTAAGGAGCCGGTGCAAGTCATTCAAAGCCAGATAACAAATTAGTGGTGTGTCCTCCTGTTTTGTGTACATTAGCAACAGGATAATAACTTTGCTCTGCGAAGAGGCTGAGGATCTGCCGAGGCCATGGGGGGGGGGACGGCGTCGGAACGCAGGCAAGACGCCGCTCTAATGACAGCCGGCCGAGAGTTTTCATTTGTCTCTAAGGCAATTTCCAGGCCCGCCTCTCTTCTCTCGCCACTGGTGGAGCTTCTCTGAGGAGTAAAAGGGAAATTAAACTGAAGGCTGACATTTTGGGGGAGACACGTAATTATTTCCACATTATTCTGCCTCCGGGTATCGATTTCCAGCTGCTCCTCTCTTGGCGTGTTGCTCTTGGACGAGGCTCTCCCTTGACGGAAGCGTCACCTTTGCTCTGGGGCTGCCCCCCAAGCGCTCCCCGCAGATCGGAGACTCATTTCCTCTCGTGTTGGAAACGAGGCTGTCCCACCCCGCAGGGCGGTCTCTGGCAGGAGGTGGCCCGCTGCTGCCACACGTGCTGAAGTGCCCCTTCCGTTGGGCCGGCGTGGCGGTTGGCATAGTCAGGCAGCTGTCAGGGGAGCAGGAAGGAAGCCAGCAGCCGAGCGCCCTCCGTGCAGAGGCGTCAGGCGTCAGGTTCGCATCCCCCCGTGCAAGGGCGCCCTTGTGTGTGTCCCCCCCCCAGGGTGCTGTGCCGGGCCCTGCAGCATGAAGGGCAGCGTCAGGCATGCAGCCGAAATGCAGCGGCAGCCCCTGGGGGTGGTGTCACGTCAGGCCACTCACCTTGCAAAACAAGGAGTCTCCTTGGCCAGTCCTGAGTTAAGGAAATCTGCTTCTGACGCACGGAGGTTGCCCTGCCCGTCGTGGCCTGTGGCTCCCTGCGGCACCTGGTGAGCCACTGTGAGATGCCGGAAGCTGGACCAGGTGGGCCTTTGGCCTGCAGCCTCCTACGGACTCTCCTCCAGAAACTGTCCAATCCCTTCCTAAAGGCGTCCAGGCCAGATGCCATCACTGCGTCCCGTGACTGGGTTCCACAGATGAACCCCCTGGGTAAAAAAGTATTTCTTTGTATCTGTTTTCTCTCTCCCAACCCTCAGTTTTAGTGGCTGTCTCCTCCTGGTTCTGGTGTTGTGAGAGAGGGAAGAGAGCACCACTCTATCCACTCTACCCCCAACATGGTTGCAAGCACCCACTTTTGCCCCGGGAGAAATGCCTTTCGGCTCTGGGAGTTTCCTGGACCCAGCCGGGTAAGACCCTTCCCTGTGGCCCTTCCGCTGTGGCCCTTCTGTCGACGCGAAGCCTGAATCCAGCCACCGGGCCCTTCGTGTGCCTCTGGCGTTTCTAGCTGGCCCCTTGCAATCCATTGTCATGGACCAACTTCGCGGCAGGAGCCACTGAAAGCCCAGCCAAGGCCTGCCTTGGCAAGGGCTGTGCAGGGCCTCCTTTGTCCTGGTCCGCTTAGTGTGGCAATCCGGAGCCTCCCCCAGTCCCTGCCGCTCAGCTTGGGGCTGTAGACTGGAGCTGGGGCTAGGGCCGGCTTTAGGCAACTGGGCCCTGTGCCTAAGGGGGCCCCTCGCTAGGGCGGTGGCTGGATCACTCGTAGCCGCAGCCGACGCTCCAACTTACACCCCAGCGGCTCTGCGGGTCCGGCTCCACGTGGAGACGCTGCAAGGCCAGTGCGGTGAGCAGAGCTTCCCCATTGGAGGGCCCCTCCTCCTGCCCGCCCCCGCCTCTGATTGGCTGGAAACTGGGCCCTACGGAAGCGGCTGGCAGTGACGGGACATCGTCACATCATCATCGCCAGCCTACTTGGTGCCAAGCGCCATCAGCCAGCTCCACTGCTCGTGAGTAGGGGGCGTTCAGTTGGGGGTGATGCCTGCCCACCGGGCCCCTCAAAATTGTTTTAAAAGGGACCCCACACCTCCCAAAGCCAGCCCTGGCTGGGAGGTCTCACGTGCCCCGCTAACAGCAAACTCTCCAAATATTCCTGTTTCCAGGCCTCAGGTTTACCGCAGAACGAACAAGGCCTAAACCTCCCCCTGCTTCACGCGCTTCCAAACGCCGCTTAACGGCAGATATCCACAGCCTTATTTATTAGCTACGGAGAGCCAGGAGGCCTTTTGCATGGGGAAAGCAAGCTGTGAATCACCCGGAGGGCATGTGACACGCAGGACTTGGTGGATTTACGACAAATTAGATGAGGTTATTATCGCGGCATCATCTTAGAATCTTTGTTTATAGACTACTTAGAGGCTGGGAGTCGAGAGATTTACAAACTGAAAATGATTCTGTGTGAATGCCGAACTTCAGCACGCTGCAACCCACGAATAAATTATGTTAACTTTTGGAATTAAATTAACTAAAACATACAGCCCCATTAGTTGTGGTAATGAGGCACTTGACGAGACGGGCCTCCTCTCCCAGGCTAAGAGCCGATGGCACTAGTACGGCACGCCTGAAATTATGGAGGACAATAAATAAACAAACAAACAAACAATGCAGGGCATTTTCACGTCCCTCCTGCTTTGAGTCCTGCCAACTCCCCCTCCTGACAGAAAACTTACAGGAGGGCCCGAGCCCACTACCAAAGGCAGGCGTGGCCCCGACATGGTTGAGGCAGTGGGGTGGAAGACGTGGTGAGTGGGCTGGGCGTGCCCCACTCCAGCCTTGCCTCCCCCAGCCCCCCCCATGGCTTCACTAGGCACAGTGACCCTCTTCTCCCTCCGTGGGAACTGGCGCATGAGTGAGCGCCTCGTCCTCCAGTGCGCCTGTCGTGAGCTGCAATCCCGGTGGTGAAGCTGGAGGAACGGCCCGAGTCCAGGGCCCCCAGGAGGGACTGCAGGAGGGGGGAATTCCCTCCCTCAGGAAGACAGGCTGCAGCGCTTGGGGCTCTTCTTCAGTCTAGAAAAAAGGTGCGTGGGGGGGGGACATGATGGAGACAAACAAAAGGATGCATTCCTCCTGGGGGGGGGGGAACAGGGTGTCAGGGGAGCACTTCAGGAGTGGGGAGGGGTGCCTCTGAGGGAGGGAGGGAGGGAGGGAGGGTGGAATGGGGCAGATTGGATCTAGGAAGAGCAGCGCAGGGCGTATCCTGACCCCCACCTCCAGGCCTGAAAGCCCAGCACAGGCTGCTGGGATTTGCACCTGCTAATAGCTAAGTAGAAGGCCACCCCCTTCCCCAGGTGACTTCCAGCCCACTCCGAGCCTGCGCAGGATCCAGCGCAAGGCATGTGGCCTGGCTGTGCCTGGCGCAGGTTAGGATTGCGCTTTAAGGGGATGTATGCACAAGGTGGCACTGTTCACATGCTTTCCAACGGGACAATGGCCCCCAGGAGGAATCCTTGCCACAGGTCCTGGCTGAGCAGCTTTCAGGCTGGGGAGGGGCTTCCCTTCGGTGGAGGAACCTACCAGGTCCGGATCACCTGGGTTCCTACGCTCTTACGTATGCTGAGAATTGTGTGCACACGCAGAAGCCTGCACTAACCCAGACATGTGCTTTTATGGTGGAGACGCTCAACAGTAACACTTTTGTTCACATGAGCACAGGATTCTCTACATTAATGCAATAAATGAACACAGAGGGAAAGAACAAAAGGTGAAAACTTGGCACCATTAACTGCTACTTGTGTGACAAGAGGACTCTCTGCACAAGAGCCCTCCATGACTGAACGACCAGCCGCACCTTTCCATTGACTTATCGAGGATGAAGTATTATCATCAGCCTAATGACTGCTTGGGTAACCTGCCCTGCTGACTTTGGAGAGATCCCGGATGCAGTCCGGCTGTTCTCCTGTCTTAACGTTCAAGTAGAAAATTATATTGACGGGGTGGACACAAACTGCTCTCAAGCGTGGAAAGGTAAACCGTTTGTGCTTCTGTCCTCTTCTGGGCATCTGCAGACGGGTTCACCTCCGCAGGGCCTTCTGGTGGGTTCCACAGAGCACCCTTCAGCAAGTGAGCAATCTCAAGTGCCACAAGTGCTCACTTTCCACCAATTATGAAATGCCTGCAATAAGTAATGAAGCTACTAAGTACCTCCTCATCTATTGAATTAAATAAACTTTATGCTTATTTCTTAATCTCTTTATATTAGTTGCCCTCCATTACTGCAGATTTAATCCTCTTTCAGCCGTTCTATGTTTAGTTTTCTGTAGAATGGACGCTGCTGTGGGCATATCTAGTGATGTCCCTGGGGAACCTGTCTATCCTACCATTTGGGATTCTTTTCAGCTTGTAGAGCCTGAGGATGTGGACAGGATTCTCTGGAGTGTGAGACCTGCTGCTTGCCCGCTCGACCCTTGCCCGGCATGGCTAATTAGAGCTGCCCGGGGAGGGCTGGCCGAGTGGACGGGGAGGGTGGTGAATTCATCTCTGAGGGAGGGGGTGCTCCCGCCTGCTTTGAAGCAGGCGATGGTTCGCCCCCTTCTGAAGAAGCCCTCCCTGGATCCCACAAATTTAAACAACTTCCGGCCAGTCTCAAATATCCCATTTCTGGGCAAGGTGATTGAGCGGGTGGTGGCGTCCCAGCTTCAGAGGGTACTGGAGGAAACGGATTATCTGGACCCATTCCAATCTGGCTTTAGGCCGGGGTTCGGGACGGAGACTGCCTTGGTCGCCTTGGTGGATGACCTTCGCCGGGGGATGGACAGGGGAAGTGCGACCCTGTTAGTCCTGCTGGACCTCTCGGCGGCTTTCGACACCATCGACCATGGTGTCCTTCTGGGTCGGCTGGCCGGGTTGGGGCTTGGGGGCACTGTTTTGAAGTGGTTCCACTCCTTCCTGGCTGACAGATCCCAGAAGGTGGTGCTGGGGGATGCTTGTTCGGCACCCCGACCTCTTAGGTTTGGGGTGCCGCAAGGTTCCATCTTATCCCCCATGCTGTTTAACATCTACATGAAACCGCTGGGAGAGGTCATCCGGGGGTTTGGAGTGGGGTGCCATCAATATGCTGATGACACCCAACTTTATCTCTCCTTTCCCCCTGATTCTGAGGAGGCGGTTGAGGTTCTGGATCGCTGTCTGGAGGCAGTTGGGGGCTGGATGTGGGCGAACAAGCTGAAATTAAATCCGGATAAGACAGAAGTGCTTTTGGTTCGGAAATCCACAGCTCGGGTATTGGACTATCGTCCTGCTCTGAATGGGGTTGCACTTCCTCTGAAGGAGCAGGTTCGCAGCTTGGGGGTTCTCCTGGATCCACAGCTACACCTGGAGTCCCAGGTGGCGGCGGTGGCCAGGGGAGCCTTTGCTCAGCTTCGGCTGATTCGCCAGCTGCGGCCGTACCTGAGCTGTGCGGACCTGGCCACAGTAACCCATGCCCTAGTGACATCTAGATTAGATTATTGCAATGCGCTCTACGTGGGGCTGCCTTTGAAGACGGTCCGGAAATTACAACTAGTACAGAACGCGGCGGCTCGGGTGGTTGCTGGGGCACGTCGGTTTGACTCTGTCGAGCCGTTGCTCCGGCGGCTACACTGGCTGCCGGTTCTGTTCCGGGCCCAATTCAAGGTGCTAGTTTTGACTTTTAAAGCCCTTTACGGCTCGGGTCCGGGGTATTTGAGGGACCGCCTCCTTCCATATAATCCTACCCGTACTCTGAGATCATCTGGGGGGGCCCTTTTGACTGTGCCGCCACCAGGAGAAGTGAGAGGGGCGGCGGCCAGGAAGAGGGCCTTTTCGGTGGTGGCCCCCCAACTTTGGAATACCCTCCCCTTCGAATTGAGAACAGCCCCCTCTTTGTTAACTTTTCGGCGGGGGTTGAAGACCTTTTTATTTCAAAAAGCTTTTTAACTGTTGACAGGTTGGCTGGTTGGCTGGCTGGTTATACTTTTATATTTTATGATCCACATGGCTTGTTTTAAACTTTGTTGTTTAATTTTTTGTTTTATTGTATTTTAATATTGTTTAAATTGTTTTTAATGTTGTTTTTATATTTTTTATTGTTGTAAATGCCGCCTTGAGTGCCTCGGGCAATAGGCGGGGTATAAATTCAATAAATAATAATAATAATAATAATAGAATGGCAAAAACCCACCACTGGGGCTGGCAGAGGCTCAGGTTGTTTTCTCCCTGCCTTATTCCACTATTCCAACTCCTTTTGGCTTCCTCGGACGCAAGGAAGCCACTTGACGGGAGTCAAATCTCAGGGAACCCTAAAAATGCCCTCCAAGGAGAACGGCCACGTTTACAGGACAACTGGCGAAGGCGCGACAGGCATTCCTCAGCTCTGGTTTCTTCTGCTTGCTCACCGTTTTCTGAACCAGTCTGGCTTAACACTGCCTGAGATTTAGCCTAGAATCCCACTTTATTGGCAGGACAGCAGGAGATACTGTACAACGGCGCTATTATGTCAAAATGGGGACTACTCAGGAGGTGCTCGTCATGCCCAGCGTCAGCTGCCTCTCCTGACCCTGCAGCAGCCCCGCCTGCCCTTGCCCAGGGGCCTCCCTCCCACGGCCATGCGCTGGGGGTGGGCGGAGCTCTGCAGAGGTGCGCCAAGGGACTGGGCCCAGGAAGGGGCGGGCGCAGCAGCAGCAGCTCCCACCGGCCCCCTCGGCAGGCCTGGTCCAGCGTCACAGGTCCACACGAACCTGTGCCGGCAAAATCACTGGCCCGGGTCCGAGCTGACCCAAGGGGGTGCCTGAGGCTTGCCCGGGGCAAGGAGGCCTTGACGTGCCAACACTGCCCTGCAGGACGCAGCAGGCACTGTGTGGGCATCGCTGAGTGGGGAGCTGTGGTGACCTGGAGCTGTGAGTCACGAAGGACCCGATTCAAACGTCACCACAATCCAGCCCCATCACCGGGTCACGGAGGCCGAGGCCGGCACGACCCCCCTGCCGCCTAGTGGGAGGGGATCCGCAGCCGCTGACCGGCACTGGGGTTCAGGAGGGTGGCCGAGCCGGGAGGGTCCCCTGGGGGGAGCAGGTGCTCAGCCGCGGCCTGGCCTCACTCCTGACCGAGGACGGCGGGTGCCGCAGCGTGCCGGAGGAGCAGCCCTTGGGGCAGCCGGGGCAGTGCTCAGGCAGGCGCCGATGGGCTCGGTGGGCACCTGCTGCTGCTGCCGCTGCCCTCAACGGCTCTGCCGGTGCGTGGGAGGGGCCACTTCCACGGCACATTGTGGGGCCTTCTGCACTCACTGCACCCCCACCAGCACCAGCACCAGCACCCCCACCCCCGGCAGTGAGGCTGCTCCTGAGGAGGACAGTTCTGGGCCACAGTTCTGGCCTGACTCAGGACTGGCTCAGCCAGACTCGGGCCAAGGCTGCAGGTCAGTTCGGGGCACTTCTCTGTGGCCCAATCAAAGGGTCAGAAAATGGAATTCACCAAAGTCAGTGGAGCCTGGACTGGGCCCTCGGTTCACCTGAAGGGAGCCACAAGTTGACAAGTTGCTGCACTGGCAGCCCCAGCCCTTTGCACGTGATTCGAATTGAATTGGGGCCCTGAAATCTGAAGAGCCGGTTAACCAATCTGTTGAGCTGCTTCTGAGAACACACAAAGAGAGGGCTGTGGTTCGGGGGTATTTTTACTAGAAAAGAACACTTATTTTGAAGGCTTTCATTTAATTCAGTCACAATGGTCACAGCTGTGCAAAATAACAGGTTTCAAGCATTCTTTTTTCAAGTTCTTTGCTGAGCTGCATCTTTGTGGTTACAGAACGTTTAAGGAGGTTGGTGAGTAACACTTCATTCATAAGCGTGAGACCTCTCTGGCTTGGTGCTTGTTGATTTTTGCAACTTACCAAACCTGGCACATGCCAATTACGGCCACCAGCCAGCAGAGAAACTACCTCTGAGCGTGCTTGGCTTGTTGATAGCCTTTGGGCAAGGTGGAGAGAGAGCACGGCAGAGGGTGGGCCGGAGGAGGGGGGATGCCGGCAGTGCCAGCGTGTGCCAGGATTCCACCCTCTCCTGCCAAACCCGCCCCGCCCCTTTTCTCTCCAGGGACCTTGTGGTCCAAGGACATGCGCAGGACTCCGGCATCACCAGCAATGGGCGGGGGGCAGGATTGGCGCAAGAGTTCTGTACTTGCCCAGGACCTTCACAGCAGCTTAATTCAGCTCAAGGTGAGAAAAAACAGCTGATGCATAAACATAAGTGTGCACGCAACTCTTTCCCAACAGCTTCCTCGCCCAGTGCATTGACGTGCTTTGTCTTTCGCCTTCCGTTGATGGAAGGGGAGGTTGTTGTTCTTTGCTTCTCCCCTTCAAAGTCTCTCGCTTTGTCTGGTGATCATATTCTCATTTCCTTGGTTCGTTTCCAAGGGCTAAACGCCAGCCTCTGTGGATGGCCACGAGGAGAGGTCAGAGAATTAATATAATAGAATCATAGTGCATTTGTGCTTCGAAAGGGCTTTGACCTTTCCCTCTCTCATTATGCCTTGCGCTTGATGTTTTCGGCTCTTGAGTCTACTCCCAACAGATGGAGATAAGAGGGATTTCTCCCCTATTAAGGGGAGTGGTGGGTCCATGCCAGTTGGCAGGGGTTCAGAGCCAAACCTGGATGGTCTGCAGTTGAAAACCAGGGTAAAAACACCCTGCCTGGACGCCTCAGTAACCGCAGGAGAGCAGCAGCAGTTCAGTGAAGGCAAGGAATGGGTTTGTAATGGCAGCCTGCTGAAGGGCTGTCAGGCAAGGGCTGGACCCCGGGGGGGGGGTGTTCCCGCCCTGGCTCAAGCCCCGCCCCTTACCAAGGAGACTGTGAGCCTGTGAGCAGGCCAGTGCTCCTCTGAGCTGGGCCAAGGATCCGGGCCAGGGACTTCCCTGCCAGCACCACAGGCCAGAGGGCAACTGAAAGGGGCAAGGTGGGCCACACCCGGCCTTAGCCGACCTCTGGGTGCACGCCAGGAGCCCAACTTCAAGCCAGCTTTAGAACAGATAAAATACAGATACTTTTTTACCCAGCAGGCAATTAATCTGTGGAACTCCTTGCTACAGGAGGTGGTGATGGCATCTGGCCTGGATGCCTAAGGGGATTGGACAGATTTCCAGAACAAAAGTCCACCACAAGTTACAAGCCATGATGAGTATGGGCAAGCGCCTGCTTGCAGAAGGAGGCTGCCCCAGACTGCCAGATGCAAGGGAACGGCCACAGGATGCAGGCATCCTGTTGTCTCGTGTGCTCCCTGAGGCATCTGGTGAGCCACTGTGAGAAGCAGGAAGCAGAACTAGATGGGCCTTTGGCCTGATCCAGTGGGGCTCTTCTGACGTTCATTCTTTGTGCCCCCACCAACCTGGAAAACAAAGTGACCAAGTTAGTAAAAAGGAAAAGGCGGAAAATAACACAATCCAACCACAGTTTGGGGCAGGCAAAAAAAAACTGCCCCCAAGAGGCAATCAGGTGGACAGAAAATTCCTACCTGGCGAGCCCAAGTAGGGAAGAACCAGGCCGAGACTGCAGCTACTGGGGGATGGAGGGGTCGGGATCCTGCATGCCATGGAGTCGCAGCTGAATGGCCACCTGCGGAGGTGTGGCGAGTCAGGTGAGCCCAGGCACGAGTCCTCCTCCCCCCCCGCAAGGCCACCCACGGCACAGGCCGATTCCTGTCACATTAGGAGCAGGCAGCCAAAATGAACCCCGGCTTGGGGGGGGGGGGGCTTGGAGTCCTGTTAAAGGACTGAGAAAAGGGAGGAGGGGACTCCCAACCAGGTGCAGTGAGGAAGCGGCTCAGCCCAACCTTCTCAACACGGCACTGAAGGGCACTAAAGCAACACAGCCCCGCTATCATCAGACAATAGTCCCTGCGGGAGGCTCCGACTCCCTCATCATCATCCATTTAGGGAGAGCTGAACAGACAAGTAGCTGACCTGGACTCTTTGGGGTAATATAAGGCTGAACCATGAAAATACATATAACATGGCAAATGTATTTAAAAATACACAGGCATAATACAGTAATAGCTAATGCCAGCAGTTCACAGAAATAATGAAATGCTTCATTAAATCAAAACCATTACAAACAAGAATAGAATGGCAGTAAGCTTGCATCAAAAAATAGATTAGTAAAATCATGTATAACAAAACAAAATGTGTTTAAGAACTCACAACGTAACATCCCTTTCTCAAAATAAATTTGTATGAACAAAAAGCTCACTACCTGCTGTCTGCACAGAGACTGGCATGAGAGCTTTGCAGAACCTGCCCCGACCTCACCTGGATGCCAGAAGGACACCACGGTGGGAAGCAAGCCAGGGGAGACGAAGGGCCCGATCCGGTGGGGCTCAACGCGGGCAGCGGGAGCGCACCACCTGTGCCTCTGTGGCGCAAGTGCCAACAGTAAGCCACGGGGCAGAAGG
This sequence comes from Lerista edwardsae, assembly GCA_029204185.1. Classification (NCBI taxonomy): domain Eukaryota; kingdom Metazoa; phylum Chordata; class Lepidosauria; order Squamata; family Scincidae; genus Lerista; species Lerista edwardsae. Next base: position 6,332,032 of record JAJKFI010000057.1, on the reverse strand, counting down.
GCCTTCTGGGGCAAGGGAGGGGTGCAGCAGGGTGAGACCGGCGGGGACTCCCGTTGCCGGATCCGGGGGCCCCACATGGAGGTTTGGATCTAAGTGGCCAGCACAGCGTCGAGCAGGCCGCTTGTCCACCCTGCGCCCTGACCTCGGGGAAAGGGGGTGAAGGTCTCCTTACCCCACGGAGCCTTATCCTGTGGCTGCCTGGCTGGCGCAGGATGCAGCAGCCAGGCTACCTCTGGCTACCTACCGCCTGGCTACCTCTGTGCTCCCGGGCGGCTGGGCAGCCTAGGACTGGGCTGCCCACCTGCAAGTACCGGAAGAGCCCAACTTCCCTCTGCCGCTTAGACATTGGAAGAGTCCGAGTCCACAGTGGAAACGTGTTGCTCTGCAGGCACGACGCACACAGATATCTGGAGGGGGGGTAGGTAAGTAGGTCGCAATAGCACTTGAGCACAGTGCTTTGGGGGGCTCCCCTCTCCTGAAGACACTCCTTTGAGCAATCCGGCAATGTGCCCTGAATGTCGCTTCCAGAGCCAGCCCTCGTTCGAATGACTCGTCGCCACGGCCTGTCCAGTGTCGCGGAGGAGCCGAAGGCAGGGCGGGCCCCCTCTCCCCAGCAGCAAGCTGGAGCCCTCCCCAGCACTCCAAGGAGCCCTGGCTGCTGGGGGGGGGGGCTCAGCACCGCATGCACAGCTAGAAACCCCCTCCCTCCCCCCACGTACGTTCCCGGATCGCATCAGGCTGAAGGAGTGTATTTATTTTCCTTCACGGCTGCAAAATGCCAAATGCACAGTAACCTTTTCAAACGACAACTTTGCTTTAAATGCTGATATTTTACTCCTTCGTGGATGGCGTAAAGGGAAGAGTGCTCTGGGCCTCTATTTCTGAGTGAGTTTTCTCCCCCCCCCCCGCATATTTTATGCAACATATTCTTCTGTGCATTCAGAACTAGGCTATCAAAATATAATACCAATTTAAACTACAACCATCATTTATATTAGTAGTGTGGGATGGAAAAGGGGGGTGGAAATATGGTGGTAAATTAATCTTTGTGTGGCAAAAGAGCGTCTTAAAATAGGTTTTTGGCATGCATAGTAATGAACTATTCCTATCTCTCCTGAACAGACATCTTTAAATAACTATGTCCAAAGTTGTTTAAAATCCTTTCCCTCGAATTTCTGTCTTGGCAAGGCAAAGTGATTCCTCACTTAAAACATGGAGCAGCAAACTGCTTCCTCTTCCCCTCGTCCTCTTCTTAATATGGGGAACTCATGAATCAGCTGTGACTTTTACATGCTTTCCCTTTGACCTTCCAGAAGATAATCACAAGAGCACCAGGCTGCTGGAAATCAATCAGTTTTCATAAAGGCGCTGGCCTTCAGATTAATCTCTTCTTATTAATTCAGCGAGTCAAAAAGACAAGCGGATGGACAAAATGGCTCTTCCCCCCTCCCTTCAACCCACACATTTTCCCCAGAAAAGATTTCCAGTGGACAATAAACAAACAAAAATGTTCAATCCAGCAAAGCCATAAATTGCAGCTTTCATCAAAATTAATTTGAGCGGACGTGATGGTGAAGTTGGGATTGTAAAGATTACAGAGAGTCCTGTAGTTCTAATTGCCTGCTCACTCCGTCGACTGCTCTGTCAGTCAAGAGTGCCACCGCCGCATTAATGACTCCAATCATAATCTAATTCGCAGATCAAATTCCCATCTTCAGTATATCCTTTCATAAAGCTTCCAGTCCCTGTCTTTTATCCTTAATTACTGCATCCTCTTCCTGTCTCCCCTGACAACCAAATTAAGAGATACACACTGCTGCTATATATACACTAATGGTGTGTGTGTGCGTGCGTGTGTGTGTGTCTGTGTCTGTTTGAAAGCAAAGGTATAACTAGTTGTTTTGCAAAATGCATTCTAACCTTGTGGAGTTAGATAGCTGGATAGCTTCAGGTCTCCATTCCTTCCCAATAGCTTGGGCAATAGAAGATGAAATGTGATTTTTAAAACACATATTGATTGTTCTTTTCCCTCTTCCTATCTCAGCCCAACTTCCTGCTCTCACCAGTTAATGTTGAAAATTAACTGGCTGGGCAGGAAGGGAATTTTTTACAAGGAAGCTGGAAAGACTGCAAGTGCTGGGACTTCCTAAGCCGGAGTGGGTTGTAGAACTGGGATTAGCTGTACTGATTTATTTTCATTGCTGGCACAGAAGAATAAGAGGCTCCTTGGCACATTTATGGTGTCCCGGTTTTAAAGTCCATTCTGCTTCTCAATGAATCCAATGAGATCCTTCACTTTATAGGTGTAAAAATGTGCTTTGCTGAAACAGAATTGGCTTAAATCATGCGTGTGCTAAGTACGCTGAATCGTCACCTCCCTTTCAGTCGCATCGCCTTATATCAGTTCTACAGCAGTTTAACTGTCACAGTCCAACCCCCCAGGAGGGCCTTGTTCGTCTCCCAGAACAGTCCCATCCGCTGCCACAGAGGGAGGGAGGGGGGCACTCAGGGCTCTGCTCCTCCCCCAGCGTCTTCTGGAGGGCAGTTCAGGGGCTGAATTTCCTCCTTGGCTTTCCTGGCAATTGACGCAGCTCATGGGCCGACTTGGGGGCCAGGTGGAAGGAGAGAGAGGTGAGAAAATACATTTTTACTTGCATCCTCCGCCACTCTCTGGTTCCCAACAGATCTACTATTAAGAACTTAAGAAGAGCCCCTGTGCTGGATCAGGCCAAAGGCCCACCTAGCCCAGCTTCCTGTATCTCACAGCGGCCCCACCAGGTGCCCACTTGGGGAGCACACAAGACAACCAGGTGTCTGCATCCTACTTTGCTGGTGTAAATCTGGGCACAATCCAAGCACCTATGTAGCGCCGATGCAACATTGTTGCATTGGCGCTACACCACTACTGCTGAAGCTTGGGCGCGCCAACACTGCGTCTCTCGGGCTGATGCTACCAGTACTGTCCACCCGAGAGCACTGCTGGAGGGCCTCCCTTGCGCCGGTCGGATTCAGCTGGCGCAGGAGCATTGCGCCGCCAGTCTTGGCCAGCTTTGCAGGGCCAATGCTGCTGCCAGAGTCGGCCCAGCATACGCAGCTGACTGGCACAAGCAGCTTGCGTCGGCCCAAGGGCGCTTCCTGGGTTGCATGTGCCCATGGTGGTACCTATGACATTGCAGTGTATTCTGTATGCTCTGGTACGGAAGGAGGTCCATCGGGGGGGGGGATGCGATGACCCCCTAGTGATGCCACTGGGCCCCCTTGAAATGGACGTTCAGCTTCTGAATTGCACCTCCTTTCGCCTCTCTCACAGTCCAGTCCTCTCCTCTCCTCTCCTCTCCCCTCTCGATGCAGGCTGGCACAGCCTCCGGCGGGGCGGGGGAAGGAGGACTCCTGGGTTCCCATACCTTGGGCTAATCCCCCAAGGCCCAGAAGGGCCTTCTCAGCCTTGCGCCAGCAAACGTCCGCATGGGCCTGATGTGGGGCAGGTCGTGGAGGGGGCTTGGCTTGGCAGATGCAACTGCCACTGAGCGCACCCCCTTCCTGGACCCAGTCCGCCCTTCTCCCTGCCCCATCACCGCCCTGGTCAAATAAAGGCACCTTAAAGAGGACACTTCACAGTCAGTGCCCAGAGAGGGAGGGAGGACCCCATAAGAGAAACCTGCTGCCCCCACCCTGACCTCCAGCAGTGTGGGGCACGTGGGGCAGGGCCTCCAATGAGGAGCTCAACAGCGGCACTATAGAAACTCCATAAACTGCTACAGCATCTGCACGACCTCACACAAAGCGTCCGCATAAAACGGAACGTGCCGCCCCCCCCCCCCCCCCCCCCGGAGCCGCCAGGTCCCTTCCCCCTCGTTTATTGACACATTTGTTTTTCTCGTCTGTAGCATGAAGGCATTTTCATTAGTTATCTGTGCCTGTAGAATCCAGAACCTCAGGCAGTTGCAATATTGATTAGTCTACCAAGTGGCTGGGATTACAGATAGAGGCTCCTTCAACAAAGCACCAAGGCATGCAGTTTTACCCATCTGTAACCCCTGTTTCCTCCGCACGCGCACGCTGGGACATTTGAGGGTTCGGATATACTTCTCAGGACACAGAAGAAGCGCTTGAGCCATGGAGAGGGGCCGTTGTTGGGCTCTGCTGCTGCTGCTGCTGCTCCAGGGGCCGGGATCCTCTTCCCTAGTCCGTGCCCCCCCCCCCAGCCACCTGCCTCTTGGAGGTGGAGGAGAAGGGAGGGAATCTGCGGAGCCTACCTGGGGACACAGAGAGTCAGGTCACCTGGGAGGGTCCTTGGCCAGGGCCAAAGCTGGCTGGTCTCTGTGTTGCCACCACTCAAGCTCAGGCGAGGGTTGCTTTGGCATCCAGAGGCGCTCTGTTCCCAGGACCCCTGTGAATGCTGAAACCCACAGACGATCCACGGGTCAGGACGCCCAGCCCTCCAAAATGCCGGTTGCCTTCGTGCAAACTCTGCCCCCACTGCAGGTTTGGGACCCACCGTTAGTCGGCCCGGACCTGCTAGTGAGCTAGTCTGGACCTGCACTTCTTATAGGTCGGGGGGAGCAGGAGAGAGGCGGGCGGGGGGGAAGAGGGTGGAGAAGGGGCCACAGAGGAGGCTGGGGGGGCGGCATCGGCAGCCACAGCAGGGCCCCCAGCGGCCTTCCCTCCTTCCCGACCTCGATCCTCTTCCCAGCTCCACTCGGGCTTCTCCAGGCTGGCGCGGGGGGGGGCGGTGCCGTTTGCGACACCAGCACTGGCAGGCTCCGGACTGAGCCCCCCACACCGAGAGCAGGGACGGCCTCTGCAGAGCTCCTCGGGAGGAAGACGAGCCGCCAGTTTTGCCCTTGCTAATCTTTGTCGTGTTGTAACCTTATAATTTCAGATAATTTTCCCTCAAGCATATTTATAATAGCAATAATTATTTCTAAGGATAATCCTAAAGCTATGCCCTTGATTTCTGAATGTATTTAGAGTTTATTCTATGAAAAAAATGGCACTTTGATAATTCATTCTGCTATTTATAGCAATAATTACTGTGCGTGTGGGAATAGTGTCCCTTTTCTTTACAATGCAGAGCAGCTTCATTTATCTGAATGGCTTGGAAACCATCCAGCCTGCTCCGATAATGAGAGGCTTGGAGGGAAAGATGTCCTGTTAGTACAGAATTTGATTGACATGAGACTACTTGCCAAGGGACATAGGATTGTTCTGGTTAGGCAAACACTTTGGGTAGGAAAGGAAGGAAACAGAGATTTGCCCCATTCTTGCTTCAGAAGAACTCTATCAGGTACGTTAGGGTCAGTGACTGGTCCCAGGTCACACAGCAGAATTCATAAGAACATCAGAAGAGCCCCTGCGCTGGACCAGCCCCAGGCCCATCTAGTCCTGCTTCCTGTACCTCACAGTGGCCCACCAGATGCCTCAGGGAGCACACGAGACAACAAGATGCCTGCATCCTGTGGCCACTCCCTTGCACCTGGCATTCTGAAGTAGCCTACTACTAATGTAAGGAGGTCCTACAACCCATCATGGCCTGTAGCTTGCGATGGACGTTTCCTCTGGAAATCTGCCCAATCCCCTTTTAAAAGCCAGATCTGGCACCTAGGCCAGATGCCATCACCACCTCCTGTGGCGAGGAGTTCCACAGATTAATTACATGCTGCGTAAAAAAGTTATTTCCTTTTGTTTCCAACTCTGGTCTGTTTGGGCTGGGAGTACACTGCAGAGGGCCAACACACTGGAAACTGACCGGCTGCATGCGCCCTCTTATTTGTGGCTACCAGTGACCTCAGTGGTCTGAATCCTGAATGATCAGGTGTGCCCTTCAGCCTCAGCCTCAGCTTCATGGTGTTTGCTCTGCCTGGTGCTGGCAACTTCTAGGTGGAGAGTGCAGCTGAGCTGTTGTTTGGAGAAAGCACTGAATGCTTGTATTATTATTTTTTTTCCAGCAACTCTGAAAGAATGCTGGTGCCCAGATCCGTCTTTTGTTCCATATAATTACGCCTGATAATTCTCCAGTTGCCCTAGAATTGCGGGTGGGGAATGGGACCCTGCATGTGGAATAGGCTTGAAGGAACAGGTCATTGTTCAGGTTCCCCCTCCACAGGCAAGAGCAGAAATGCCCCTCACCTCCCCTTGTCTGCTCGGCCCAGAGTAAGTGCTGGGTGGACGGAGCAGCCGGCCACTAAATCCAGGGCATTCCGAAGCACCAGCCCTAGTCACAGGCGTGGATCATTCTGAGCATCCTGATTCTGCCAGGCTTTCATTTGCGCAAGTATACCAGGTGAATGAGACCCTACTGACCGCCCTGCGGAGACCAGGCCCTTTGCCTCCCCCTACACTGTATCCCGCAGCACGGCTGGTCCAGTCCTGGAAGCACGAACACGGAGCTGGGCTGCCCCCCATTCTGGATGACCCCACGAGAACGAGGCCTGCTCCTTCCCGCCCAATTTTGGGTCCTCTGGGAGGGTCGGATCCCCTGCACGGCGTGTCCATGTCTGTTGCCCGACGTGCTCAGTTTTGGCTTCCTCCCCAGCAGCTGCAGGAGCACAGCTCACACTGGAGCCTGGCAACGGGAGAGGAAGCTTCACCCCTTTGCCTTCACAGTCTGCCCAGTCCCACCACGCTCGTTTGCCCAAGAGGCAAGACCCCTCAGCCGCCAGCCGCGGGGGAGGAGCTGCAGTTCCACTCCTAGAGGGCAACCGGCTACCCTGCCCTCCCCCTCCACGGTCCTCGCCACCCCCTAATGTAGGTGCTGGTATGCCCAGGAGAGCAGCCTGACGTTCGCCTCCAGCAGTGCAGTGGTGGACCCCCCCTCACCCTTTGAGCGCCGCTGGGCTTCTCCACTGCGTTGAACAAGCACGAATCGTGTCAGCACGTCGCTCCCCTTCCCCTCCCCGGCAGCCATCGGGTCTGTACTTATGTAGCAGCCGCCACATTATTGTTTCGGGGGGAGGCAACGTCACATCGCTTTTGACATTGCAAGATATGACCTGCTGCTTTAATTAGCATTTTTTGCAGACTGCAATCTGAAATGACAGCACATCTTCCGCCTGTGCCTGCTCTCTCCCCTTCAGTGGCAAACGCAATTCAGACTCCACTGCAGAGCTCTTTAAGTTGGGAATTAACTATGCAGCATTACCATAAATGGCGCCTGCATAATTTTACAGATATTTGTAAACTTTAATATATTCGCCTTAACTTGGCTTTCAGACCGAAAGCATGAAAAATCAATTCCCCAAGCTGTGCAACTATGAATGAAAGGAAACGCATAATTTGTGTTTGATCCTGCTGAGATATATCCTGGAACTGAAAGGAATGGAGGGGGAGAGGCAGAGAGAGAAATCGCAATTCACAGAATTTTAAGCAACTTACAAAATGTTCTCCTACTTTGCATCATTAACGCGATTGCACCAAGCAGCAGAAAACGCATCACTCTACAGCGATGCAAATGAACATCCCAGGATTTGGCCTGGGCAGAAAACCTGCCTGCCCGCCCCAAAGCATCCCGTTGCCCTGCCTGTCACTGAGAGAACCAGGAGAACCAGTCTCCGCTTTGAAAAGCTTTGCGCCTCCCTCCCAGGCAACTGGCCTGACATAAAGGCCCGGCTCCCTCTGTGGCAGGGCCCTGCCGGCCGTTCGCCTGGTGCTCTGGGTGGGAGGCCAGGAGAGGCATCGGGGGACGGCGGAGGCGGCCATTGGACTCAGCCCCAGCACAAATGCACAGGGACAGCTGCTGAGAGGCTGCTCAGGCCCCCGAGCCAAGACAGGCCGCCCCCTCCCCAGTTACCGGCTTGGGTCTTTCAAACCCTGACATCACAGCCACGTTTACATCAGCAAGTTGATCATAGATGAGGTCATCAGCCTCGAATCACAAATGGTTCCAGGCCATGCGCCTCACACAAGATCTGCAACGTGTAGGCATCCCACAGAGCATCACTCAGTGGCCAAAGGGAACAGAAGCAGGAGACTGACCCTGCCAAAGCGCAGGCTCTCCTTGTTCCTGGGGTCTTGGACAAATCAGTGACGGGGAGTCAACCACCTTCTGCGGCAGACCGTTCCGCTGCTGAACAGATCATACCGACAGCTCCTCATATCCTCCTAATAGCTCCTCAAAATCTCCTTTTTGTAATTTAAATCTATGTGGACTCGTCCTACCCGCTGGAGTAACTGAAAACAAATCTGTTGCATCTTCCATATGACTGCCCCCCCATATTTATGGATAGGTATCATGTCCGCTCTTAATCATCTCTTTCCCAAAGATAAAACACAGAAGGGTAAGCCAAAGTTTGGCCTTTCCCTTGCCACCAGTCCAAGCAAAACAGCAGGAGATTGTTCTAGGTCATGCTTGCCTGGCATGCACCGAGCATCATGAACATGTGTACATGGATAGGCCAGGCAACAAGGGAGAGGGAACAGCAAAGGCGAATTAAGGTTCATGGGCTAAGACTGAGTGTCGGGGAATTTTACAGAGCAGGAGAGAATCTGGCAGGTCAAGGGTGGACCCTGGCGGTTTACAGGTGGAGGATCTCAGAATCTGGTGGACCGTTAGTCATGTTTCTATCCCTACCTCCAAGGAACTGTTGCTGGCCCCAGATCACCCCCTGAGCATCATGGCTGAATGGGGTGATCATTCAAAGAGCCTGGTTCCCTGGGCTCTTTGCCCAACAGCCTGACCCCTACACCACACGAGCCCATCATTTGTGAGTTAAGGACAGAAAAGAAGTGGTTTCCAGCCCAGAATCATGGGTGGAGCCCAGAGGAATTCAGAGATTATAGGGCCTCTCTTGGCAGAGCCCAGTTTCATTGGACATACCAGGGAAACACTCTAGCCCAGAGACCACAGAGACCCGCACAGGGCCGCAGGCTACAGTCACAGCAGAGGGCTTCAGCATCCCTGAATCTGGCACCGGTCTCGAGCAACAGAGCATTCTGACCGACAGACAGCCTCCATTCGCATTGCGTTCAATTTTGTGACGATTACACAGCATTCAAAATTGGTCTTCTGACAGCAAGCAGCTCCCCCTATAAGCAAATTATGCAAGAAGAACAGATGAAAGAAAAGTGTAATGGCTATGATCTCATTAGGACATTTGCCATTAGTTGGGAGAGCAATTAAAAAAGTAATTGCCTCACCCTGCATCCACTTCCCTCGCAGCCAGAAGGGGGTCATTCCCAACCCCCACCAGGCTCCGGCTTAGTGTTCCCATCACTCATATTCTGCTGTGTGCCACATGCACTTTGGGGCGGGGGGGGGATCTAGCAGACCTCCAAGCCTGTCAACAGCAAAGAAGGAAAGCAATATTTGTTCTAGGCCAGTTGCTTCTGCAAGTACCGATTTTTCAAAATATAATTATGGTCCAGATTGGCCGTGGACAATCCAGGTGAGCGACTGGTAAGAAAACTAACCCCAAAGCCCAGAGGGGGTGCAAATGTCCCATGAGGTCCCTTTTTGCACTAGCCAAGTCTTATTCCACAATTCATGCCTACATTTCACATCAAGAACTCACAAACCAGAGTTGGGCAATCTAAGACCCGACTGTTCTCACAGTCAATACCCGCAATAACTTATGGTGATGGGGCGCAGGGGGGTGGGAGAGAGAGAGAGAGAGAGAGGTAAACTGAAGGGATAATTTTGCAGAAACTAAATAGGACCAAGATAGGTGGCTTGGCAAACAAGAGTCTCCCTGTGTCCTACAGAGGAAAAAAGTTCAACTGATATGTAAGAACATAAGACGTAGCGCCCCACTGGATCAGGCTGGAGGGGATCAGGCATAGGGGAACTTTTGTTGCTGACGGGGGCTCATGCACCCACACACTGGCTGGCTCTTAATGACGAATTCAGGGTCCTCATACAGGTTCTTGGCTGCAAGAGCTGATAGTGAGGACAGGGGAGAACATGCACAGCAGAGATCTTCTACAGAAATGGGTTGTGGCTGAAACAAGTTTCTTTTGGGCTCTTCCCTTCTCCCTATGCTTGCCTTCACACGACATAAGCTCTGCTCCTCTGGCTCCTGGGCCCTCGTTTGGACCCCAGGCACCACCCCTCCACACCCCTCTCAGAGGTCTTGCTCTGGTGGGTCGCGGCACTGCTTCCGCCACTGTTTTGTCTTGCAGATCAGGCCTGGCCTGCATTGGAGGTGAGAGATCTATACAGCCAACATGACTAATAGCCACTGATCAGCCTCTTCTGTTTCATGGATTTGTCCCCGTCCCCGTCCCCCCGAAGTAAGTCCCATTACGTTAAATGGGCTTACTCCCAAGAAAGTGCCTACAGAAATGGGGCGGCCAAACCTGCTTCACGTGAGAGCCGCATACTATGGACATCATACATTAAGAGCCACAACAGCACATTCTTAAATATATTGACTCACCACGACAATTAAACTTGCATTTTAATCCAGCGGGCGCTCAGATTACACCCAGTAAACAGCCATAGCGCTTTCTTGTTTGCCAGTTTTGTGTGATGCAAAAAGGAGCTCGGCCAACAAATTTCCAAGAGCCGCACATCATGCGCCAAAGAGCTGCGTGGGGCCCGCAGGTCACAGTTTGGTTACCCCTGATACGGAATGGCCGACATCACAACTTGTGGCAGCAAATTCCTTGTACGGCGTGTAAAGATTTCTTCTCGCTATCCGCTCTCCTCCCTGTGCAGGTTTCTACAAACCTGAAACATCTCATCCCTTCTCTACAGCAGAAAAAGACTCAAGCGTTGGCACGTTTCCTGCCAGGGAAGGTCCTCCAAGCCCTGCTCATGCCGATGCCCTTTCCCGCCCCTTTTCCAGCTCTGTGACGACCTTTCTGAAACAAGTCCGGAGATGCGAGGTGCACAATTCCAGCCTGCCCAGACGGGGAAGGCTGACGTCCACCTATTGATCTGAAATTATCAACCAAATCTTTTGCTGCAGGCATCGCGTTTCTTTTATTACTCGGACCCTTTTGAGAGGATAATTCTCTGCTGCTTGGCAAGATTGCCAGATGTCCTACCAGAGGTGCTAAAATAAAGACAATTTATTGGCAAGCTCTCTGCTGCCGAACAATGGCCCAGACTTTGGTCAATTCAGCCTTCCCACAGAACCACTTCAGCACTCCTTTTGATACCTGTGATTGATAGTTTTTCAATTAGCAGTGATGGGTGAATGTCAAAGGTGTTGATTCTTGTCGGATTAGCTCCCAAAAGATGCCTACCCAAATTCAGTCAAGTCCTCTACGCCCCCCTGTATTCCTCCTTCACTGCTCAGTGACACCTTCCAAAGGTCCAGAAGTAAAGGAAACACTTCCTTCTTAAACATGCTGAGTTGTCATTAACGGCTCCTACTCCTATAACCAGCACTTCTGCCATCCCCGCCTGGAATAAATGCACAATGGCTGATTTGTCTGAAGCTGAAGGCCAAATGCTATCCCGTTTCCCAGGGCTGATGCAGAGGTGCCAAAAGGGCAGGCATTGCATTCTGCAGTGGGGGACTGTCAGGGAGGCCTCCTCATGGGAAGGGAACCTTCGTCCTCTTGCCTTGGGCCTCCCTTGCAGCTGCACCAGTGCTGGGTCACTGGAGAGGACTGGGCCCTGAGTCTTTCTAATGCATTTGCTTCTTTAGCTTCAGCTGCAGAGGGTTCGCTTGTTAGTTTATTTTTTGTCTGTAACAAGCTTTTGAGGACTTCTGAAGGAGCTACAGGGCCAAGTTCAGCTGCTGGTCTTTTCCTCTAGCTGATGGTTGTATCAGAAAACCTAGAGATAATGAAAGGCTTTATGTTGGAAACACAGAAGAAACGTATTCTTCTTAAAAATGAAATTCTCCTTGTATTGTGCTTGGGGACTTACACACAAATAAACCCCTTCAGTAGCCAGAACTCCAATAATCATAATAGTAAGTTACTAATAGTGAGGATATTAGAAAGGATATCAATATATAGTTATTTACTATCTAGTTACTAAATCCTTAGTAAGGCTGCAGTTCTGTACACACTTACTTGAGAGTAAGTCTCATAAAATTCAATGGGACCTACTTCTGAGTAGTCACGCCTAGAACGGCACTGTAAAAAATGCTTTCCATGTGTTTAGCGTGGGGCTTTTGAGTGTTCAAATCATTTCTTGTGTATTAGCTCCTTTTAATCCTCTCAGCAACATGCAAGATCAGTATAGTTAGCCCTGCATTACAGTTGGGGAGCAGCTTTCCTAAGGCTAAGGCGAGTTTGTGGCAGAAGGAAGAATGTGAGACGGGAACTTTGTCAGCTCATTCTGTTCACGGTCACTCTGAACTCAGCCCCACAGCATTCCGCTGGCCTCACTCTCAGGCCGCAGGCTCTGGGACTGCCGTCTCAGCCACCACACAAGCCCAGCTCTCAACCTTCCACCCATCCATAACCCACTTAGTTTAGGATCTACATTGGGACCAATTGCTTCCACCCAAAATCCAATAAAAGGTCTTACAAGCCACGCCAATTACAGGGGTTTCCCATCCTTTGACAAGGGCTCCTACTTTGGAGAAAATAGTGAAATGGTCCAAAAGAGTAGTCCAAAAAAGTAATCGTTGGTGCCCATCCAGAGGCCACTTGTGTATTGAGGGGGGAGCACACTCGGGTGACCTTGGAAATAACAGGAGAATGAGGGACAATCAACCAAAGCTGTTGAAAGCCTTATTGCAGGGGTTCCCAAACTATGAGCCGTGGCTGTCTGGGGAGCCGTGGACACCTCACGAAGAACCCTGCCTTCCCCCAGCTCAGTGTGCATGGCTGTAGCCATAAGGGGGGGGCGCGGCCAATGGCCCAGCAGGTCAAGGAAGCCGCCAGAAAAGTGTTTGGGAAGCCCAGCCTTATTGGCTAGAATAATGTGGAAGTTTGCCACCTCTGCTCCAAAATACAGTGCTCGGAACACAATCTCGACACCCCCTTCTTTCTGATTGCCTTCGTTGAGCTAAAGTGTACCCACATATAAACTTCTGGGTGTCCACTGTTTCCACATTCAGCACTTGAGCAATGGACGCACGTGCAGTTGGGAGCGTAGGGTCGCATCTTATGTTTCTTTGAGACACGCCAATGCTATCAAATAGACAATAACTGAACAACTACAGAGAGTCAAAACAGAGCAAACATTTACTTTGGCTCTTTGTCCACAAGGCACAGATACGATCACAGTCGGGCAAACAGCGTGAACACGGATTCCTCCCGGCCATGTGGAGCACGTTGCTGGGAATTCTGTGCAGTCCAGGGAACCGCTTCAGAAACCAAAGGCTGTGAGTTAAGAAAACAGCTGCAGGACGAGTCTGGGCTGCGCAGGGCCTGCTGCTCACAGCACCAGGACAGGAATGCGGAATGAGGCAGAACTGCCAGCCTCTGGAAAGCGGCTTCGCTGGCCCGCTCTGTTTCCCGCCTGTGCAGGGAGCCTTTGCTTCACCTCCTCTTCAGGGAGCTTCTGTGCAAGAAGAGATGGTGGACGAGACGTTTCGGCCGCAGCCTCAGGCCGGCTGGAGGCCCGTTTGGCCTCTGCTCCCCACTGCCTTCATGAGCCGTGGTTCGCAAGAGGCCCACTTGCACGCCCTGGACAGGCCAGCAGCCCCCTTTCCGTCCACCTGGGGCACTGCAGAGCCGCTGGGCGGGCGGGAGGGGGCCGAGGGCCTCGGATCGTACCCCCAAGTCCAGCTCTAGTGGGTGCCGTCCCTCTCGACCAGCACAACGTCTGCTCCTGCAAGCAAGTCCCGTTGTGCTTGGTGGGGCCTCCTTTCAGGGAGGTGCACTCCGCAGAGTTTCCCAGACTGTGGGGCACGGCCAGATGCGTGTGGCGCTGAGCAAATGCTCCAGGAGGGGGTCCCCCCACCCTTCTAGAGAGGACAGCCGCTTCAGGGGCTTCAGGGGCTGCACAAGTGAAACGTTTTTTAGCCCTGATAGGGAGCCGTTTTAGGGAGCCTGATAGGGAGCCGTTTTAAGAAGTGGGTCCTGGCGCTTGCAGGGCTGCGGCCCAGGCCTCCCAGCGGCGGGTGGCTGGATTTGGCAGCTCTGGGTCCTCAAGCGGGGGCGGGGGGGGCTGCTCTGCTGTCCAGGGAACGGTAGACGTGCTCAGGCAAGAGAGACCTGCCCAAGACAGAGGCTTCCGCCTGCATAGCCACTGCAAGGCCTCCCTGTTCCTGTGGGGCATCACCCTGTTCCCTCTCCAAAAGCTGGCCGCCCTGAGGCCTGAGCGCACCACACACACCCACACACACACACATACACACTCACACACACGCCAGCTCAGGCAGCCACAGGGGGATGCTGGGCTGGCCCTCTGCAAGTGTGCTGGCCGGTCAACCAGGCAGAGGCTCCTCCGGGCTCTCGCCTTTGGGGGCTGCCGAACTGCCTCCACTGCTCCTGACCTGGACCTGCTCCTTAAGGCAGAAGAGAAGCTCAGAAAGAAAGGGGGGAACCACAGCAGGAAGGCTTCTCCGAGTCCGATCCTCATCAATGGCAGGAGAAAAATAAGCAGGGCTCCTCTTCCTTAAGGTTGCCCATCTCATATCCAGGGCTGGCTGTGGCTGCCCCAGCTGCTGCCTCTGGGATGCCGGAGGGGACAACTTCTCCTTGGCCAAGGAACAACCCTGCTAAGTGGCAACCTGTTGCCTGCCTTAGATCTCCTAGCCGTTCCTCTGGCCTCCTACAAGCCTGGGTCCTCTTCCTGCAACTCAACTTCCTGTGGGTCCTTCTTGCGAGTGTCGGTTCCAGTGTGGCTTCCTCCCTCCAAGGTCCACTTCTTTGACTAGGATCAAGAGGCTTTGCTAGGAGCACTTACCCCTTGGGGTTCATCTATGTCTTCCTACATCAGCAGACACACGTCTCATCCTCCTATAGCAATGTTAATAGTACCAGCTGTTCAAGCATGTACACATGCGTTTCCAAATAGCCACAGTTGGCAGCTGTACTGGCATTATCAGCTTGGGTATATTGCAGTCTCTCCCCCACCCACCCCCTCTCCAGTGCAGAGAAAAGGGAAGTGTAACAATTATGAGTGTGAGGTTCTTTGTTCCCACAAATTGGCATGTGAGAGACCCTGTGGCCTGAGGAATCTGATTAGGCGGGGAGATGAAATCTCCTGACTGAATTCAGAAGCGTCCGTGTGTTTGGGCAAAGGGCAAACTTTTCCAAACTGTTGCACACATTGTGTATGAAATGGGATCCTTCTCAATCCTTTCTGGAGTGCTTCTTTGTGTGTCTTTTTTAAATCAGTGATTTGGTTACAAAAATGGAGAAAGAGATAGAAAGGAACTGAAGGAATTGAATAGTGCAACAAAGTGCACGTGCTCCAGTTCAAGCATTAATCTTAGAAATGCTCATGGTCAATAAACGAGAGCGCAGAAGGAGTAGGACAGAGGGCAGAGCAAACCAAAGGAACCATGAAGGAGTGGAGTGGGGAAAATCCACTCTTCCCCACGGGCCCCGGTCAACCTGAAAGGGCTCAGCAGACAGATGTTATACATTGTCAATGGCGGAAAAAAAGTATTCCCAGTATATATTAACATTTTATACTTGGTCTTTGCTCCTGAAGAATTATGGCACACTCCCAGCCTTGAACAAGATGTTTTGCTTTCACAAATACTTATTGGGTTGGGATAAGCATAAAATGGTTCTACCTCCATTTTTTTAGGACTTTCAGCGTCCTGAAAGTTGTTTTCATGCTTTAAAAAAAAATCTAATTGTCCGAGCATTCTTTATATAAATATCCCTTTCCCTGTTTGTTAAGATTTATCCCTCGCAATACATTAATATGGCTGCATCAGTTTTAGTTTATTAGTTGGACTGTATTGCTTTAGTCTTTGGCAGTAATTTTATTATTCTGACTTTATTATTACAGATGCCTGTAAAAAAAGTAAATATTTTGAGTTTTTAGCAAATGAAAGGAAACAACAGCCCTACCTTTCCATTAAAAAAAAACAACACAGGACAAATGACACTTCCTGAAATGTATGCGGATGTTTATTCAGTGACAAGGTAAAAGCTCCATTTTGTTGCCAGTCCCTGCAGGCAACAAAGTTGTGCCATAAAACAAAAGGCAGCGACATGCCCGGCATCCACTCGCTCTTCCTGTCACTTCCATTCATCACGCCCCCCCCCCCCCCGCCACTACAGAGCAGGAGCCAGCCTGGATTTCCTCTCAGGTTTGCTGTAAAAAGAAAAAAAACACTCCACAACATCATTTAAACATTTATAGTGCTAGCAAAATGCCCATCACGATAATGAGTGGCTCGTGGCGACTGACGGCTGGGCCGAGGCACACAAAACGAGGGTCGACAGAGGCAACTGCGCCGGGCTCTGCTCTTGGGCAAAGGCAGCATCAAAGGCCAGGGGTGGAACGGGCTCCCCTCAGCACCTGCGCCAGGTGGGCTGCCTCCTCCTCCTTCAAGCGCAGGGCCCAGAATCGGGCAGAGCACTCTAGGTGAGGCCTGCTCAGCGTGCAGTAAAGGGGAACCGCTGCTCCTTGTGGCAGTGCTGGTTCTACCCGGGCACCTTCCAATTCCATTAGGCTTCTCTGGCGCGACATCACACTCCCGACTCATGCTCAGCCTGTTGTCTTCTGCAAAGCCCAGATGACTTCCAGACGTTGTAGTGGGACACCACTGGGATAAGGGCTCGAGGTGGCCCCAGGTGGTGCCTGGTGTGGTGTCCCTTTTGTCCAACACAACAAGCAGCTACTTTGCAGCAGATCTGGGGCAAACGTTCCATTTGCAGGTGGGGAGCGCTTGGAAAACGCTGCAGCTGGGCTCCTTCGCCACCCACGGAGGAGAAAAGTCGGAGAGGTGGGAGATTCCAGGGCAGGAGGCACAGGAGAAGGACCTTCATGCTGCTGCCGCTGCCCCCAGGAAAGCACAAAAGCCCCCACAATGCCAGTGAGGCATTGCAAGTGCTCCCTGGGGCACCTGGGGGGCCACTGCGAGATATAGGAAGCTGGCCCTCGGCCTGATCCAGCACAGGGGCTTTTCTGATGTTCTTATTCCCGTGTAAGCCCCCCCCCCCGCCAATCTTGAGGGGCTTGAGTAGGAAAGAGGAGGCCCACAAAGGCCCCCTTGCCGAGGGCCCTGTCCAGTGTGGAGCTGGACCTGGAGAAAAAGGCAGCCAGAGCTCCAGGTGTGCTCCTTGGGGCAGCTGGAGGAGACGGCTCTGCCCTGAATCACATCACAGCACACCCATTAGTAGGGCACAGCGAACCCATCGGCCTTTTTCTGCCCTGCAAGGCAGCACAGCGAACCAGCCTTGCCAAAGGCCCCTGGCCGTGGTTCCCACGAGAGCCCCCTTGAAGCCCCACTTGTGAGTCGTGAATCTCTCAGAGGCCTCTGAAATGCCATTTATTGAATCAATTAGCTGTGGTGAAACAAAGTCGCTTCTAAATAATTCAGACTACCAAATGCAGAGTGAATAATTCCCCTCATGAGCAAGCAAGATTGATTTTGCCTTTGATTATCCTTGCTGCACAGCAATACTTTTGCCAAATAAGGTTAAAAAGTTAATGTTACAGAAACAACAACGACAAAATACCCCATTAATCAGGAGCAAAAGAGCCGCTGGAAGGCTGCCCGCTCACCCTGGTCCAGCCGCTTCCGGACTGCCGGGCGGGGGCCAAGGCGCAGGGCCGTGTTCGGGGGTGCCGGCGGCCCTTCCGAGGCAGTCACGTCTGAGGGTCCCCCGGATGACTCGCTGCTCCAGCAGCCTTCCTCTCCAGCCCACCAACGTTTGCTCCCCCAGCCATAAGTCTGATGATACCTGTAACTTATGGCCTCATACTTGCATTTATTGCAGTGCCCCCATAAACGTCAAGCCTTTTCGTTGGCAAGATTCAACGTTCTGCTGTCTGCCGTATGATTTGGGAGATTCCAAAAGACCCCTTGCTCAGACAGATGTCGCCTCTGTAGGTAGGGCTGCGTAGAGACAACCGCTCGCACTCTCCTTTATTGTCCCCTTTATACTGAGGCACGCGCAAAATATCTGGATGCTGTGTTGGAAAAAGGGATGGGATTCCCTGCTAAACTTCGTTATATTTTAAGTGATTTATCTGTGGAGGTAACTGAGAAAGTGGCAGCTTTTTTGCAACAGGCAATGGAGTTGCATTACTAAACTGAACCTGTCCATCTGAACCTTGTGAAAGAGTATGACAGAACCTCTCGTTCCTTCTTTTTGTCTTGTATGCTGTTCTTTTATGCCAATAAAGGATGACGATGATGATGATGACAACGACGACGATGACAACGACTTACTGCTTGTGGCACTGAGAGGATTGCTCGAAAAACATTACAGGGAGACTTGGATGGAACTGCAAGTCCACAGATCCACATCTACGGGTTGGGCAATGTTGCAGGTGTGCTTAGAAGACTTTCCACAGGATCTTCTGGTCAAAGTCTTTGCCAACCTAGCCAACCTAGCAGTTCGAAAGCACGTAAAATGCCAGTAGATAAATAGGGACCACTTCAGTGGGAAGGTAACAGCATTCTGTGCGCCTTGGCGTATAGTCATGCCGGCTACATGACCATGGAAGCTTGTCCTCGGACAAACGCCGGCTCTTCGGCTTAGAAATGGAGATGAGCACCGCCCCCTACAGTCGGTCACAGGGAAACCTTTACCTTTACCTAAAAGGGGCTACTACAACTTGGAGCTGTTGTGTCTCACCAGCTTCAAATAAGGAGGACTGCCATATAATGTGTTATGTCCAGCCGTGCTGGAGCATTTTTGAATTCTACTGCTATTATTTCTTCTGCTACAATTACTACTATGATTAGTGTTACTGCTACTCCTTCAAGGCACATAACAGAGCACTTTAGTCATATAGCCAATCTCAACCAATAAGAGATTTCACAGACACAGCTGCCTCTTACTTAAGTACAGGTTAGGTTACAGAAATTGTACATAAGTTGAAACATACTTTATGCAGCGTAAACAAAATTGTGAACAACATCCTGCAGCTGTTGAAACAGTATATATTTATTTCTACAATTAAATTATTCTCTATGCATTGACCGTAATTGACTCCCTAGTGAATATATACTCTGTGGCAGCATTTCCCAAACTCTGGGTTGGGACTTGATTTCTGGTGGGCCATGAAGCGCTGAGCAGAGCCTCCAATGTAAACAGAGAGGTTAGCAGATGACTAATTGCCTCAAGCCCAGAGGCCTTTCAAACATCAGACAGCTGCTAATTAACCTGCAAATAGCTCAGCTCCCAGAGTTTGCAAAAATAGCAGCTATTGCCCTGTAAAACGACTTCAGCAGCTATTTTGCGAACTCTGGGAGTTCAGCTCCTGGCAGAGCAATTAGCTACTATCTTGCAAACTGCAGGAGTGAACTGATTTGCAAAGAGCTCAGCTGCTGCAGTTCGCAAGCATGTGCAAATACTTAGAGAAAAATGTAACTTTTTTAGTTAGCAATTAGTTAAGAATTAAGAATTAATTAATTCTAATTATGATTAAAAAATAAAAACACCAGAATATTTTATCTTTTTTTTTCTGCTGAGAAATAGGAAAGGGAGCAATCATTAAAGTTCATTAGGGCTGCCTCGTTAAGAAAAATGGATCTTTTTTTGTAAGTAAGTAAGTAAACATTTTATTACTTGAAATAAATTTCTTTCTATATCTTCTTTTTAAAGTCTCATAAATGTAGATGTGTCTCAACTGAGTGCTGTTTTGAAGAGTGGGTCCTGGCGTTAAAATGTTTGGGACCCCCCGGGATGCCGCATGGGAAGGCCGGCTCACGTCTCCTTGGCCCAAGCAGGGGTGCAAACACACTTCACAGTGCGCTTGCGACAGTCCTGGGCCAGCACGAGAGGCTTGTGGCATCCTATCGTCAAGGTAGGAATGCGCTCTAAGAACGAAGGCCATGTTTCCTGGACCGTCCTCAAAGGGGCTTCGTAAAAAAAAAAGGAAACCCAAGCCCCACTCAAGTGCAGCCTTAGTTCTTTCCTTTTCAAAGCCCCAGACGGGATCCAAATGCAGTCCAACAGCAAAGCTTCACTTCGTTGGAAGCAAACGCTCCCCAGCCTGGACGTTTTCCATCTGTAAACCCTAGAGGTGGGGGTGGGGTGGGGGTGGGGGTTGTGTGTTTTGCAGGCCAGGCAGCAGCAGAGACAACCGTGCAGGGGGGTGGAGAGCCTCGAACAATCGCGGAAGCCACTGAGCCTGCCAGTCGCCCCCCCTCCCCCCCCCGCCACAGCCACACCTGCCCTCCATCTATCCTGATTAGCAAGTCTAATGCACAAGATTAAAAACCAGGGATGCTCGGAATCCAGGCCCCCCTTGCCAGCTGGTGCTCGCAGATGTCAAATTAGGGGCTTCAGGTGGGCTACCTGAACCGGAAACCGCCGGCAAGCGAGGCTCCCCCGGGCCAGGTGGCGCAGCCTCCGTGTTCCGGCTCGCAGGAGAGCCTGATCTGGCCGGGCGGGAGCGGGGGGTGCGCTTCTCAGCCAAGCCAGAGGGAGGAAAACTGCAGCTGCCGAGGGGGGGGGCAGCCTGGCACCAGGCGGGCGTGCTTCGGGGGCAGGGCGCCTCACCCCTCCCTGTGCTGAGCCAGGCAAGGGCTCCGCCACGCAAACAGGTGTCCAGTGTGGCGCTTGGCAGCTCCCACAATGACACGCATTGTCTCCGCAGCTGTGGGAACTGGCACCCATTGTGTCCTCAGAAACTGGCACACGGAAGGACCACTTGCATTATTCTGTAATTGCATGGAAATTAATATGTGGAATTGCGATCGTGACGGCCACGGCCGAGGCCAGCCATTGTCCCTCTTTTGTGCCAGCCTTGGAGATGGGGCGCTTTTGTCTTGAACGCTTCCGTGTGCTGTCAGAGAGGACGTCCGTCGCCTGCGAAGAAGGTGCTTTTAAACAGCCACTTCGGGGGGGGCTGTAGGGGCAGCATCACACTGCCAGAGGAGGAGGTGGGGGTAGGTGGACACCATGAGGGCACAGAGGAAGCAGCCGCCCGCCCCCCACAATACCCCTCAGAGACAGTGGGGGGGGGGCTCCTCACAACTCCTAGCCAAGGGGTGGGGCTGAAAAGCAAAATGTGGAAGCCGCATTTGGGCGGGGGAGGTGAGAGGCAACGGGGGGGGGGTCGAGTAAGACCCAGGTGGGAATAATCCAAGTCCCTCTGGCTGAGGCTGAAGGGTCACTCACAGGGGGTGGCCAGGGCCCCTCCTCAGGCCGAAGGGGGCAGGAGGAGGAGACGCCTCTCCGCGAAGCAGCTTTGAGCTCGGAGAGAGGCAGCGCCTTGGGGTTTTGCCAGCCTGTGCCCGTCTCCTCGGAAGCAGCCCACCCCCAACCCCCGGTGTCCAGTGGGGCTTGCGCTCCTCCTGTCTCTGCTGAGCCTGCCTCAGAGAGCTGCTGTGGGGCCAGGAGGGGGCCAGGAGTCGCTACGCCGCCCTGAACGCTGCCCCAGAGACGGGGGTCCTTCTTCCCAGGCCCCTGCAGCTGAGCAGGGTGGCAAAAGGCCCCCCTGCTGGGCTGCGGATCTGCGGGTGGCCGAGGAGCCTCTTCCGTGCGCTCACTTGGCACTTCCCCTCCGCAGGGGGGCTGGCATCACTTTTGCAGGCGAATGGAGACTGGAGAAGAGCACTGGGAGGTGTCAGGGTTCCCCACCCTTTTTTCGCACCCCGACCCTCGTGTTAAAATGAGCCCCTCTCAGGCCCCCCTGGCTTTGCCGAGGCATGAAAACGTTTCACTTCACCAGCCACTCCAAGCCTCTGTTTTTGCCCTTTTTGTATGGCGAGGGGGTCACATTCTGAAGTGTGTGCTGAGCTCCTTGTTCATAGGATCAGGGCCATTCTGGTGCCATTCCATCCCGCTCCGCCTGCCCACCTATGCCTGCGTAAGCCCACGCGTGCAGCTCAGTTTCCCGTGACACAAGGCTGGATGCGTTTTTTCTTGACAGCTTCATGGCCACTAAAAGTTGGATTGCGCTCACTTGGGACCCGCTGCCAGCAGAGACCCACAGTATGTACGTATTTGTGGCTTTCGTGTTGTGCTCCAGTGATCAGGGATGCCCGTTCGATTGAGTGCTGCGTGGAAAACCACGAAGGGCAGCTGGCGCACTGGAAGCGCACAGGTCTGGAGCCAGCCTCCTGATCCAGCAGGTGGCCTCGACCGTCACCTGCCTCCTGCCGCACGCAGTGAGAGGGGGGGCCCTGACGCTGTGGCGGTCCGCGGTGCCTTCATGGGGGCAGCAGCTCTGCTCCAGCGTGGAGGTGCCCAGCCTTGGCAGGAGAGCCAGCTCCAAGACTCCCGAGGCTGAGCTACAGGATGCCGGCTCGGGGGGGGGGGGCTCTGCGCCTGCCACGCCTCCAGCCAGGCTAGAAAACGCAGGGAATGGGAAGGGGGTCTTCGGCGGGAGGCCTGGACTCTGGGGAGGCCCAGCTGAGTCTCGGAGCAGGAGGAGCCACGCGGCTGAGGAGGAGCCTTGCCTCGCAGTTGGAAGACCCCCCTGAGAAGAGGGCCTGGGCAGGCTCAGCGGGGGAGGCCGAGGCCTTGTGCCCCCTCAGGGCCTGGGCCTTGCGGGGGCCGTGGACTCAGGCTGCGGCCCCCACACTGTGAGCCGCAACTCCCCCGGGGACCAGGAGAACCAGCCAGGGGAGCCGAGGAATCCTGCGAAAAACCCACCGCCCCATGCAGTGGGGGGGTATCCGCCCTCCTGGGGAGCCGAGATCCGTGCGTGGCCCAGTAGGCCAAGGGCGCCACCAGCCGCAAAGGTTTGGCAATCACCGGGAGAGGGGGCTGGGGCGGATTTTGCCTTCACGAAACCGTACTGTTCCTCGGCGAATACTATTCCTTGGCGGTCTCCAGAGCGTTCAGGTGCCTGTTGAGTCGCTGGTTTTCCGGCTGAGCTCGTCTGCGAGGGAGACGCCCATTTTGCTAACGAGGGGCTGGCGGTGGAATCACCGCTCCGGGACGGGCCTGTTCTCCAGCCCTCCCTGGCAACACAGGGGAAGGGACAGTAAATTTCTCATGACTTGTGAAATTAACGACTAAAGAGCATTTCAAATGTAGCTGTAATCAAAAAATGAGTGTTTTAAATGGGGAATCTGTAAATCAAACTGTTGGTGCAACTTTATGCTGGAAAATAAATTCTGATCGCCAGTGTGGTTCCTTGGTGCATTTACAATCAATAATTCCACAAAATATTTATATATTAAGAATAAATACACCATCCCATATCCATAAATATTCTGTTTAGATTGATTTATTTTAGTATTTATATGCAGTAAGTTCTTCAAGCTTCCGGGCTTTTAATTAATCTGGATTTGGGGCATAAATTCCTTATGCCTTGATTAATATCAAGCAGGTTTTATTTAATTAAAGAGACAGACTGGTGAGAGACATTTTAATCAAAAATTTCATATGCATACAGTACATCTGTATTTTTTTTAATGCAGGCTCAGTGCACATTAAAAAAAGATTTATTCTTTATCAGCTGTTTTCCTTTTTGAGTGATGGCATCTCTGCTGTTCTCGTGAGGAGCTTCCTTCATGCCCTGTCTGGGGCCTCGCCACACAGAACTCCAACGAGAGGAAACGAAATGTCACGGCAAGGACAGGACGGAAATCCTGCGCCTCTGCTGGTTTGCTGCGGGGTGAGTCGTTTTAACGGAAGCCAATCCTGGAGGTGCTGGTGGTGACGCTGAGGGCCCCAGGGAAGGTCCTGCCAGGCAGGGGTCACAGGGTTCTCCTAGTGCGTGGTGGACAAGCAAGCGTTTGCAGAGCCTCCTTCCTGCTCTCTCCTTTGGAGCGGCTGGGATGCCACGGAACGTTCACGAGCACTCCCACTGCTCAGGCTGGTGGTGGTGCAACTGCAATGCTGGCGAGACGTCCAGCCCCCCTTCTGACCCCCTCACCATTCCCACTATGGCTGTTCCCACCAGCACCAACCCACTGAGCACAGAGAGGGGAGGATCGTTCTCCGAGCCTCAGATTGCCCCAGAGCGTAATCCGAGTTCTTCCTGATTTGGGGCAAAAGCATTTGGGTCCTTTTTTGAGGTGAGAAGGGAAGAGCTCCTGTCACTTGCACTGAGAAGGCTTTACTTCTCCCGGGTTGCCACTGGCCTCACCGCGGAAGCTGGAGGCTCCTGCAGGAGGGCCTGAGAGCACAGGCAGGCTCGCAGTGGGGACAGGAGGCCTGTGGTGGCTGCACCAGGTCTCTGGCCGGAGCTGGCCTGGCCGGACGGGCACTTGCATTCCGTCCACAGGGGCATGACCCGGAAGAGGCTGCGGGACGTGCTGAGCCGAGGCCTCCTCGGGCCCCTCCTGATGCCGTCCTCAAGTTCCTCCGCAGTCAACAAACTTGTTGATTTAATTGTGGTGATAAAGCCCCAGAACAGCCACTGCTACCTTTTCCAAATGGCCCTGACTCCAGGAAGGCCCAGAGGACTCTGCCTGGGGGGAACTGGGCAGCCAGTCCTAAGACGGCTCTCCTAACCCAAGGCTGCCCAGGAGTGGTTCTCGCCGGCGCAACAGGGCTCGGCTCCAAGACTGCACCGCCCCCAGCCCTGGGCCTCCACCGGTCCTTTGCGGACAGCCTAGGGGGGGCGTACAGTGCTGACCACCCACTCCGCGGCCGTCTGGGGAGCCTCCTCCGCTGCCCCACA
The DNA here is from genome assembly GCA_029204185.1 of Lerista edwardsae. Classification (NCBI taxonomy): domain Eukaryota; kingdom Metazoa; phylum Chordata; class Lepidosauria; order Squamata; family Scincidae; genus Lerista; species Lerista edwardsae. The sequence continues at coordinate 6,307,458 of JAJKFI010000057.1, read as the reverse complement.
GACCGAGTCCTAGTATTGGAAAAGCAGCCTGCAAGTCAGCCTATAAATTTGAAGCAAAGGGTGCAATATTGGATTTTGTTAATCACTTTATTGCTGCTAATTGTTTGAAGAAACAGGTGGGTTTGGGGAAGTTAATTAATAGTTCATTATTACAATACAAATTAACTTGGCAGTGGTGTGTGTCGTATATTTGCTGAATAATGAGTGCTAAAAGGGAGGCAACGCAGCAAAGGTAAAAAGGAAAAAACCCTTTCCATCTATTTCCTACTCGGTATGAAATCATAAGTTCTTCCTCGCACCAGACAGCTCAAATCCAGGGGGAGGCATGTTAATGAGAAGGTTGCGTGATGAGAGAATTCTTTGCTCTTCCCGATCAGCACCAAGAGTGAGCAAAGCAGCTTCGGAGGTCCTCACAGGCACAGAGGTAGGAACAGTGACGTCATGCAGGGGGTACGCGGGGGTACGCGAGTGCCGGTTCCTAGGATTACGGCTGGCCCCGCCCATTCGCCCACCCACTCGTCGACTCCGCCCTCTGCAGCATTTGAATTTCCTGCATGTTTGAGTTGCCTGCGTGTTCTCAGAGCCAGGCAGGCAGGCAGGCAGCGAGCGGAGCCTTTCCTTTCCTTGCCACTGAAAAATGAGCTGCTCTGGGGTTTTAACATGATGCCAGGCCTCCTTAACATGTTCTGGGGGTGCTGTGGAATACTGTTGCCACTGTTGGGTCAGTTTAAAATCATCTGAGGCCTCAAAAAGGGCTTTTTTCATGTCCCTTCCTGCCACGACATCACTTCTGGCTTATGACGTCACTTCCGGTGGGCGGGTCCCGACAAGTGCCAATCAAAAGTGAGTACCTGTTATTAAATCATTTAGATGACACCACTGGGTAGGAAGCACCAGTGAGCAGAGCCTCCCTGTTTTGCAAGGCTTCCGTCGTGCTCAGGAGGGGACCCCCTTCTGTGGGGGGAAGCCTCAGCTACTGATGTGGGGAAAGTCCAGGAGAAAGTTCTAAAACAGGAAATGCTACTCACACTTCCTGATTTAGTTTCCACTAGACCTCCCAGTCTACTCTGAGGGTCAAAATGTATGTTGCAGTGAACCCTCAATTTAACGGACAGCAATTTTGCAAATTTTGGAAATAACGGGACGCCCCCTTCTTTAAAACTAAGCATGTCAGCTTTGTGCAGGTGCATTGTAATAAATGCATTTGGATTTAATGGACTTTCAGCATTAAGGGACACCACTTCACCCCCTTGTTGCATTAACCTATGCATAGCGATGCTTAAGAAACTCGTGCTGTATTCAGTGGGGCTCACTCCCAGGAAACTGCATGTAGAACTGCAGTCTGAATCGGGGGTTCACTGTACACCGCAGTCATGTGTAACGTGGGGTCAGCAAAACCTTGTCTGTTGCAACAAGTTCTCAGATGGGGGGGCATCCTATGCAGGACAGAAGGGTCACAGGGAACACAAACGCTTAACCCTTCCCTTGCCAGCCACCTTCCCTGAATCCTTCCTCCAGGTGCTCATCCCCTCACAGCAAACCAGAGCTGGGTTTGGAGGCAAACAAGGGTCAGAAGCAGTGGGGGTGGGGTGGGGAGATGATGGGGAGAAATTTCACAGGAGGAAGAGCTGGCAAGGGACGTCTTCGGCCCTCCTCCTTTCCCCGCCTTTTTCCACTGTAAAATGGTACTTCTGAAGAGGACATCACAGACTGTGGATTTGGGGGGGGGGGCTGCATGCACAGTGGACTCGTGCGCGCACACACGCGTGCGCACACTCATGCCCATTTCTGCCCATTTATACTGATGCGCTTGCAGCACGAGGGCTTCTTGTTTCACAGCTTCTCTTAATAACCGAAGAGCTTGACGTGCAGGAAACCATCTTGCATGCTGGAGGGTGACTGGCAGGAAGCAGGAAGCAGGAATGGCTGTGCGCGGGGGGGGGGCGAGGGCCCCTCCGATCTGCAGATAAGTGAACTCATGGACGGGGCACCCACCTGTGCCACAAAAAGGGGCATCAGGCTACATGCAGCCGAGGTGGAGTGTGCAATTTGGCCCTGAGAGGCAGACCCTCAGGGCCCCTCACATTTTCTGTGGCAATCAGGTTTGCTGCAGCTACAACTGTGGTATTTGCCATGGAAACTACATGGGAGGTGCGATAGGGAACGAGGGGGCTCGTGCCAGGATGTTCCGGTGGCCAGACGCCCTTGGAGGGACATGTCTCTGTTTTGGCCGTCGTGAGTTTCCCTTTTTTCAGAGAAGGCCACACACACACACACACACACACACACACACACACACCACCAGCCTGGCTGCACAAAAGACGTTGGTTTGCCTCAGCTTCCCGGTCCCAGAAGGGTCTTCGCAAGCACAAAATAAGGAATGTGTTTGATTTTCAGTTACAAATCAAGTAGCCAAGATGGTGGGTATGTGGCCTCCCCCTTCCTGACGAAAGACGGGGGCTCCGGACACAGCCAGAGCTGCTCTCTTCGGACAAGTGGGCAGGACTCGGGCAGGGAGAGGAATTCGCGCCCTCAGTGTCCTGCCTGGCCACACCAGCAGGATCCTCCTCCTCGGAGCTGCAGAAGCATCGTGCCCAGCAGTTGCTAGGGCAACAGAGATGCCACTGGAGAGGCTGGCAGTAGCTCCCGGCTTGCCAGACCCACAGGAGGTCCAGGAGTTTTCTCAGAGGCTCGGGAGACAAAGGGGGTCACTGAGCAGGGCAGTCAGAGAGGAAAAGGAGGGGAGCCCCTCCCAAGCGCCAGGTGACACACACACACACACACACACACACACACACCCCGAGACAAAATCAGAAATCTCACAAGAGAGGCCCTGTGGTAGGTCTGTATGGGATGCAAATGGTGGCCCTTGAATTTGTGAACTGGGGATGCCTGAACCCACGGAAACCGCGTCTGTGGCGGTGGCAGGGGTGGGGGGGCCACACCGAGCGCTCGATGAGGGGAGCCGCTTCGTTTCAGGCTGACTGAACCTGCCGCCTGCTGGTTCTGCCCCACGTATGCAGCGTGCAGGACTGAGTGACGAGGCACAACGGGGCAAGGACCCTCCTCAAACACCGTGCGCCGAAACGGTGGCTGGAAGCCGGGCGTTCAGGTTCCAGCCGTTCCCTGGCGACTGCCATTCCCGACAGAACTGACCTCCGCATGGGGCTAATCCCTCTCAGCATCTTCGTGATCGAAAGCTAAGCAGGGTTTTGGCTGAAGAACAGGCCGGCTTCTGCCTCGTAAAGACACAGGATCTTCCCCCTGGGAGGGATTAGAGACGGTCTTTAATTTGGATCC
>JAJKFI010000057.1:6278439-6304148 GCA_029204185.1 Lerista edwardsae | reverse complement strand
AGCCCAGCAGGCGGGAGGAAGTGGTCCAGTGGTCCAGCGGTCCTGGAAGACGGGGTGGTGGTCGTGGTATGAATAAAAGGTTGTAAGTTCAGAGAACGTTTTGCAAGCGCTTCTTCCAACACAGAGTCACAAAGCATGAGAGCATCATGTACCAGTTAGTCCGGAGACTCTTATCTGGAGAGTTCTTGCAGACAGTCAGAGCGCAATCCTCAACTGGAGTTAGGTCGGCATAAGCTAAGCCAGCAAAGTTTGGCCAGCACAAGGGCCCCCATAAGGCACGTTTGGACCACTCTCGGAGCCAGGGAGGGTGGCGTACGTCTGTGTGCTGGCCTCTCTGGCTCCGAGAGTGGTCCAAACATACTTGACGGTGGCCCTTGTGCCATCCAGACTGTGCTGGCTTAGTTTATGCCGGCCTAACTCAGTTTAGGATTGCGCCCTCAGTTCCAGTACCTGCTCTTGATAACAAAAAATATTCTTCCCATGTACCTTTTAGTCAAGAACACGTCCAGCGTACCAGAGAATCCCCCCAGATGCAGGTGATTTGAATCAATGTGCTCCCCTTTTTTACCACCTATATCTGCAATGACATCTGTTCAGGCTCTCCACACGCAAATGGTTCTGACGTGAAGTACTGAACAAGCGATGGCTTCCCGAAACCCCAGTGTAAAGTCATTTTTCAGATTTAAATTTTTATGCGGAGCTAAAACTATTCTCTTATTCCTCAGTAACGATGCTATTTTTATTAGTTCAATAATACGTCTCTAGTCATGTGGAAAAGCACCAGCCCTGCACCCTTTTCAAGAATTAATTTTATTTTTTGCTTTGTTATCCGGATATCTTTCCACCGTATCTTTAAATATAATTCCCCCAATTCCGTTTTGATGGCTCTTTCTCAGTGCGAGGGCTTCTTTGTTTCAGTGGGCAGCAAGTTATTAGGAGGCTTAAATTTAATAAAACTTTTATGATTGCTTGCATTGCAGTCACCTGTCAAATAAATTCTACTCTCTTCTTCCTTGTCACGGGAAAAGTAGCTGAGAATCCGACCTCCCCTTCCATCTTAAATGAAATTCAAATAAATTATGTTCTGTGTGGGCCAGACAAGTTTGTGCAAATGTTGCTGCAAAAGCACAAAAGTTGGAGAACTTTCAGCCCCCCCCCCCCCCCGCCGGCAGTGGCGTCTCTACAGGGAGGGCAAAGGTCCAGGTCTTGCAAGAAGCCTCACCTTGCAGTGGAAATCACTCCTCTCCTGCACCGTTGTAGCCAATCCTCACAGGGAACAACAGCATCTTGGCGTTGCTTACTGGCTACAGCAGCAAGGGAGAGGAGGGATTTACATGACAGGGTAAGGCTCCTTGCTTTGCCCTCCCTGTAAGAGCTTTGCCCTCCCTGTAGATCTGCCTCTGCCTGCAGGGACAAGAAGGCCCTGAGAATGCTTTGCTTCCTCCATAACTGCCTGCCTGCTTCCCCCCCCACACACACACACACACTGTGGATCAGGGGGTTGATCAGGAGGCCTGAGAGAGGGAATCGAAAATATTTCCCCTTACCTCTGCATAGGCCCCCGATGGCGTATAGGTCTCCTTGGACCCCCACCACCTACGCAGGGTTCCTATATAGGCTTAAGCAGTGATGTCATTCAAATGATTTAGGAACCAGAACTCACTTTTGATTGGCACTTGTCGGGAACCCGGAACCAGCCACGGAGCCCGTTAGGATCCGGAACGCCCGTTCTGGTCCATTCCCCCTGAATGACATCACTGCCTTCGCCCCCTAGGAATCCGGAGTCGCTCCCTTTAACCCTCTGAGTGCCGGCCAACCAAGAAGAAAAGCTCTTTGCAGAGGAATTGGGAGGGGGAGGGGGGAGAGTGAAGTGGGCGGAGTCAGCCCTAATTTTAACTAGTGGAACTGAGTTCCCCCGCGTTCCCCCTGCATGACATCACTGGGCTTAAGGCCTTGGATTTATGCCTGCTGTCGAGCTGATTCGTAGCTCCCTAAGGAGAGCCAGGGGTGGGCAGGCTGAGAAATGAGGGATAGGATTTTGCTGCCACCGGATCCACCCCTCCTCCCCTAACACTCCCCCAGTTAAGCCCCCCCCCCAATCCCTGCCCCCACTGCCAGCGCACTGCACCTCCTCTCCTCATGCCTGGGTGCTCTGGTGGCGCAGTTGCCACTGGCGGCTGCAGTGTCTGTTTCCACACGGTCTCTGCAGCACCAACAAACTGGGCTTCTGCTGACAGAACGCCAGCCACATCCGCAGGGGCACCCTTGGGCGGGGGGGCAACCCTCAAACGGCTGCCTGCAACCCCCCAAGGGTGCCTGGACCAGGCTTGGGCAAAAGGTGGGGGTTTGTCCTGCCCAGTCTCCCTCTCGCTCGGCCTGGAATCGGTCGTGGATGGGGCTGGGGGAAGAGCCACAGCAGCACCTCGAGTACCCGCCACTCCAAGGCGCCACTGTGGCCTGGCTTTCCTTGCGCTGCCGGGACCCTGCAGGCTGCCATCCTGGCCCTCTCACACGCTCACTGCCCAGTCCCAGCTTGTGCCGGGACAGGCAGGCCGACTGCCCTGCACCACATAAGGTGGGTACCGGCCCAGCCGGAGTGCAGCTTAGAGTTGGGCCAGCAATGGGGCCAAGGACTCAGCCTGCCCTGCTGTGGCAGGAACCACACAACCCGGCCCGATCCGCCTTCCAGTCTGTTCCCCCACCCCAAACGCCCCTCCTCACCCCACTGCGCCCTCCCACCGCCCTTTCCCACCCCCCTGGTCAGCCTGCCTCCGCTGGTGCGAGCGTACCCGGTCAGGGCCTGGATCCGGCCCCTGGGAGCCCGCGCACGTCCTTGCACTTGCTCAGCTGACTCATAAGTTGTTGCGAGTGTGCTTTACAGCATGTAGGTCAGCACAGGGGACTTGCGCAGGCCCAGCGCTGGGTCAGGATTGTGCCCCGTATGTTTCTCTTGGAGGACAGTACCTGCAGCCAAAGAACACAGCAGTGAATAGTGAACGTTGACCCTTTAAAGTGCATTTGCTAATAAGGATCCCCGTTATAAAGCACGTTTTTAATAACATGCCAAGCACTTAATATACACTATCTCGATAACTCTCGATGACTCAATAGAGCCAAAGCATGGCTCTGTTCTGTTTACTTGCTGGTTTGTCTTCACACTGTCTTTCCATTCCAAAGTGTTTCAAGGCAACATATAAGACCGGTCATGTAGAAGACCCATCAAACCAGCTTTCAGTTTGAAATAACATCAGAATAGCAGAAACGAGGCAGCGGCGGAACGAAACGGAAGCGCGCAGAGAGGCCCGGCCGGGCCAGAGCCCATCTCCCTCCGTCAGGGCAGGCTGGGCAGGCGGCAGGAGGGCCCCGTGGGCACCGGCCGAGAGCTGAGCCCCTGCTGGAGCTGGTACGGGTGCTGGAGGCCGGCAGGAGCGGGTCCGGTGGTGGCCGCGGGAGGTGCGGGGAGGTCCCTCGGGGGGAGGCCGGGGCTGACGTCGGCGGCAACCTTCCCTCCTCTGGCCAGCGCGGGCAGCCCCCTCCACGCTCCCGAGCACTGCTGTGCTCCGTCAGCAGCCGTCGTGCAAGAGTGAGGGCGCCTTCTGCCGTCGCCAAGGACTCTGTGCCCCGCCCCCGAGCAGCGAATGGGGCTGGGCTGCGATTAAAGTGTGAATAAATTGTGTCCGTCAGGGTGGACACAATTATACAAAAGTCATCTAGATAAATTAAACTATTCCTGCATTCTCAAAACACTCAGAGAGAGCGAGAGCAAGAAGCAGACGCAGGAAGGGTGATCCGAACTGTGGCATCTGCAGTTGCTATGGAAACAGGAGGAGGAAAGACAGCAGATCCAGAGAGGTGGCAGAAGTTGTCCAAGAAACTTTCTCCAGAGGAGAAGGTGCAGCTTTAGAGGCAGCATTAAGTCCTGGGAAGGAGCGGACGGTAAGCCCAGGGGCTGGATGCAGAGACGGTTGCTTGATCCTGAGGGTCTTGGTGGAAAGTGCTCCGGCCTCTGTTGCTGTCAGCGGTGGGAGGGGGAGCCCAGACAGAGACCACCTACGTCTGTGCTTCAGGGGAGCGCTTCTGCCTACGGTCCGGCTCGCCAGTCCACCCCGCGGCCCGTCACGCTCAGCAGTCAGGAGGCAGACGCTGGACTCGAAAGCTCTTTCCAAACCTCCACCTGCTTCTATGTAGAAGCGTCCCGTGACTCTGCTCCAGGGTGGCTGCCTGTGGTGGAATCCGGCGTCTCCAAGGGGATTCTCAGGACGGGAGGAGAAGCTGAGGACAGGAAAGGGAGTCGCTTCTTCTATAGGGTTTAGGAGCTACCTGAGAAGGGGGAGACCAAGGCCTGCAATAGGCCTAAGTGAGGGCTTGCGATTACCATTTCACTAACAAGGGGAAAACCAGGGGCGCAGCTGAAGAAGGGCAGGGGGTGCAACTGCACTGGGCAACAAGCTTTAGGGGGCAACAAGCTGGGCTATACATGAGTGGCCAAAATGGTGAAAACCTTGGTCTGTATAAATAGGGTTGAAGGTAAAGGTTTCCCCACGACCGAATGGTCTAGTCGTGACCGACTGTAGGGGGTGGTGCTCATCTCCGTTTCAAAGCCTGCAGAGCCGGCGTTTTGTCCGAGGACAAGCTTCCCTGGTCATGTGGCCGGCATGACTCTACGCCGTAGCGCATGGAACACCGTTCCCTTCTGACCGAAGTGGTCCCTATTTATCTACTTGCATTTAGGTGCTTTTGAACTGCTAGGTTGGCAGGAACTGGGACAAGCAACGGGAGCTCACTCCGACGCGCAGTCTTGAACTCCCAACCTTCCGGTCGGAAAGCCCAGCAGCAGCGAATTAACTCGCTGCGCCACCACATCCCCATAAATAGGGTTACCAGCTGGGACAGAGTGCCTATACTTTTAACCATTGTATATAGTAGAAAAGGCAATTTGGGCAAAAGTTATGGGGGAAAAGCCAGAGAAAACAAAAATACAACAGTGGCATCACTTCCTGTTCTGACATCACTTCCGGGGCAACGTTTTGCCCTCTGCACTGGGCTACACCCTCATTAGGCTACTACCCCCTGGGGAAAACAGCACGCGTTTGGCCCTGCCTCCGGTCCAGGGAGGCACCAAAGCACAGCACGGCCCGTCCTTGAGGAGGGAGGGGGGGCCGGGGCGCTCCCCTGCTTCTCATCAGAGGGGACTCCGGGGTTCCCAGGCACTGCTGCTCCTTCAGCCAGTGCCAGCCCCCTACAAGCCTGGCCAGGGGCCGAGGAGGCAACGGCTCCGGGGCGGGTGCTGGAGACACGGGGCTTGCGGCTGCCGGGGGCGGGGCGGGCGCAGACCTCTGGGCCCCCTCGAGGGACGTGAAGCGTCAGCCCCTGGGGTGGCCGGCAGTCCCAGCAGCAACCAGCTCCGCAGGATGCCCGGCGGAGGAGGCCAGGCGGCCAGGGGACGACGGGGGCAGACAAGAGCCGTTGCAGACGCTTCCGCCAGCACTGCGGCCAGCCTCCCCCCTCCCCCCGTCCTCACCACCTGCTGCTCCTCCAAAAGGGACCGGGTGCAAAGGACCCTGGGAGCAGAAGGGAATCCCGCCTAGCCCTACATGGCAGTGGGGTTGGCGGAAGGGGGGAGTTGGGCACCGCATCAGTTGTGGGCCCATTTTGGCCAAGCCCGTTCAGCGGCACTTTACTGAAGGGCAGCCCAACTCCGCATAAATTCCCACCCAGCAATGCAGCTCGGTCAGCACAGCTTGCCAAGGGGTGTCCCATTTGCTTCAAACAGTGGGCTGAACAGCATTTGTAATGCCTGCTGTGGGCCGGAAGTGATGTCATAAAGCAGAAGATGATGTCATCAAACAGGTCGTGACCAGAATTAAGCCCTTCTTTCTCACTTTTTTCTGGGATCGGTCTTGGCTCACACATGCTGCCACCAATCCCACCCACCCCCGGGCCCAATCAGCCCCCCCCCACACTGCCCCTTCCCATGTTCGGCTGCCCTGCTCTTCTTGGAGACTCTGCCAACCACTCTGGCACTGCCACAGGCCGGACGATGCAGCCTTTCCACCAACACTTCCTGAGGCCATCACCCAGTGTGCTTTATGGCACCTTTGCCACAACCTGTGCGGGCAGAGCGAGCCCAGAGGCACAACAGGACTGTGCCAACAGCTGGTCAACTATTCAGGGACGAAAGGCACAAAGGCAGGTTGCTTCAGTCACAGCCCTGAATGGTTCTAGGATCCGTCGCTAGGCCAAGGATGACCCTACGAGGGAAAAGTGGCTAAAAGTTCAGAACAACTTGCTTTGCCTGATTAACATTTATTCCACCCCTGTTAGGAAGCCAAAAGGATTTCTTTGTGAATCACGGTTCAGGAAGTTTTATCAAATTGAGTGCCTGAAAATGTGCTGGTTTGGGGCTGGGGGGAGATTTTAACTGCACTATCCGTTATACCCTAGACAGGACCCATTTTATCTCATCTGTAAAAAGAATTTTCCTCTATTATCCATTTATGATTTAACTGATGTGTGGAAGAATTTTAATCCATAAAACAGGCAATATGCGTGGCTCTGTACGAATGCTAGCCTCCTTTTTCAGCTAGAAAAGATGGGTTTAGACTGATCATTTGCGTCTTTTAAAAAATGAGTGATCGTCTTTCTAATGGTTTTTTATCTCCCTTGATCATAGTTTGGTTGTTCCTAACTTCTTCTCTGCAGATACTCATACACAGCATTGATAAGCTTCTTGCATATATTTCAAAAATGTATATCCCATATTGTGCCTGGAAACGAAGACTGGAAACATAATCATGCTGTGAATTCAAAAATAGAGTTTTTAATTCTGCATTTATCCAAGTCTTTATAATTGAGGGGACACTTTCCATAGCAACCTTCTCTCAGTAACTATGGCAGATGAAACCTTTGGACACTACAGAGGATTCTGGAGCATTTCTAGGCCCGAGACTCTTCACCAGGGATGTGCTCAAGTCACCAAGCCTGAGTCTTCAGTTGAGTCATAGCACCTGCCCATCGTGACGCGACCTGAGCAAAATTTCTAGACTTTCAAGTCTGATTCATTTTGAGAAACAAGTCAAATCGAGAGTCAATGGCTTCCTTGAGCAAAAATCCACAGAGAAAAGTGAGGGTGTGTGTGTGTGTGGGGGGGGTGGAGTTGTCATTTAACACCGATTAAAATCAAGCAGTTTGTTCCTAGGCATCTCCTGTGGTTTTCCCCCTTGCCTGAGCTGCCCCACCTTCTGCTCCTTCCCACAGCCATGTGCAGCCAAAACAGAACAGGCTTCCTGCTCCCCCCACCCCAGCCCCCACCTTCTGGAACCATCCCACACACACACACACACACACACACACACACACACACTGAAGGACTCAAGCCTCAAGTCGTTTCGCGCCTACTCTTTTCTCACGCCACCAGCTCCATGTCATGAGCTGGCGACTCGACAACTCGCGCTGTTGGAAATAGGGGCTTTGTGTGGCTTGAGTCGAGTCAGCCCGAGTCGGGCGCCCACCCCTGCAGTTCCCTCAGGGCAATGGCAGGCAATGCCGGGCCCCTTCCCAGTGCCCACGCACGGGGGGACCAGCCCACGTCATGCTCAGGGTGGATCTACTCCCCAGGAAAGGATGGTGATGGTGCCACCGGCAAAGAGTTCCCTGCCAGGACTCCTTTGGACACTGAGGAGCCCAAGATAACCCAGGCCAGCCGGAGCCCTCCTGGCACCCGGGGCATCGTGCCAAGTTCTGCCCCTCCTTCCCTGGTGACGTGCCAGGCCCTGCTCCTCGCCGTCTCTGGACTGGAAGAGGACGAAGGGGTGGAACCAAAGAGTACGTGTGGGGGCACCGTTCTTGGGAAGTGGGGAGAGCACCGTTCTTCTCTCCTCCTCCTCCGCCTCCTCCTCTTCCTCCAGTTCAGGGACTGGGAGAAGCAGCAGCAGAAGCAACTGGGCGACAGAGGTGGATGTGCAGCCCCCCAATCTGCTGCCAGACACACACACCCACGTCACCTCATCCACGCCGAGGGATCAGGTCCGGGAAGGGGGCAGGCTGCTGACGGTGCCAGCACTGCTGATCCCGCCCCCTCCTGGGCTCAATCCACCCCTCCCCCACCCAGTTTTGCCCTTCCTGCCGAGGACCCCCTCCCCTGCCACCCGCCGCTCCTGCTGAGCCGCCTGCTCCAGAGAGCGGTGGGCAAAGCGCCACAGCGGGAGGGGATGCCCAGGACTCTCCAGGGTCCTGGGCCGGGTCCCTTGCCCCAGCAGTGCCCCAAGTGCGGGCAGTGGCAGCTGGCACGGGCTCCTGGGCGGCAGTCAGCCCCGGTGCAGGGCCTCAGGCAGCACAGGTGGACCTGGGCGCTCAGGCTCCCCCCTTGGCACGGGCAGGATTCCGGCTCGCATAACTGCCCTCGGCAGGGAGAGTGACGCACAAGCTCCTTCGGATCAAGCGACAGCGCTGTGGGCTGTCCCCCCCCCCGGCTCTGCCCAGAGATCCCCGGAGAGAGAAACGCTCCTTAAAGAAGGCTCAAGGGGGGGTGGTCACCTCCACGCTCAGCTCCTCCCTCCAACGCCCCAAACGGATCTGGGGTCGACGACGCCCTTTTCATCCAGGGCCAGTCACTTCAAACCGGCTCGGCAGAACGGAAGCCGGATTCCCTCAATCAGGAGGAGGTTCTTGAAATGTATCTCTCATTTGTTTTGAAAGCTCCCCAGACAGCCGCACTTTGGTACTTCGATTTGTGGGGCCTTGTTCCATTTTAATGCTGCTGTCCTAACAGAGAAGGCGATCTGGGGGCATTTTCACGGCGGAGGCTCCAGTTGCCTTTGAGGTGCCCTCCTGTGATGTGCGTTCCCATCTGATTGCCGTTTGCGTGGAAGGGAAAGTGGGAAAGGGGCATTTGTAATGCAAATGAGCCGTGGAGGGTTTTTCCCATTTCCATTATGGTCCAGGAGCTGCTTTTCGCAGGGCAGGATGAGTCAGTCATCGCCAAGGCCAGGCCGCACAGGGCCACCCCTTCGCCAGGACCAGGACGGAGCAGGGCCACAGCTTACAGACCTGCGCGCAGCAATGATGTCATCACCAAGCGACCCCCGGTCAAAAGGTCAAAAGGTCAAACTATCTTTTAAAGAAAATAATCAAGTGACTGATCCATAAAACGTTGCCATTCTAATAGAATTACTGTAATAACACGTGAGAAGTCCTTCCCAGATGGTCATCTCATCAGATTGAGGCACTTACTGTCTGCTTCTGCCAAGTCCTCTCTTCCTAGATAAGAGTCTGCAGGTCTCCCTGCTGTTTAAGCGTATGGCACTGCCACTTCTCTAGCCCAGTGGTTCCCAACCTGGGGGTCAGGACCCCCAAGTGGGTCGTGAGCCAATTCTCAGGGGGTTGTGGAGAGCTGGGCATTACCATCTTTGGCGGAGGCCACCCTCCCACAGACACTTTCCATCCATTTCTCCAAATGGGGCTGTTTATGAGTAGGGCTGGTTATGAGTGCAACTTTAGACATGTGATTTAATTAAAAAGTGCGATTCATTTTTAAAAAATCACTTCTGCTTCATCCCTTCTACCCCTGCCAGCACAATGACGTCACTTCCTGCTTAACAACATCACTTCCTGCCCTAGGTCTTAGGGGGTCCTGACAGGTTGCCATACCTGAAAGGGGAGTGTCCTGGGAACTCCCTCTCGCCGAAGAACAAATTGTGTTCACAAAACGATTCCCAACACAACCCGGAAATGGCATCTGCTCGGATCCCTTTGCAGTTTCAAGACACTCACTCACAATTCACAATTCACAAAACCTTTATTGACATATAAAAAGGATATAAGGCAACCAGCAAGCAAGCCATAAAACAAACAACAACAAACAATTGGCTACCTCTCCGGAGCTGAAATAAAAGATAAAGGTAAGTCGAATTAAATTAAAATTTGGAGCACTCTTCTGTCTCTCGACGTTTGTTATTAATTTTTACTATAGAGAACAAAAACTCCGCTACATGTCGAATAAGGGTCGGATCTGAGGACCTGAGAAAAAGAATTAACAATGCCACTTCATCTTTCGAGTGGACTCCAAGCTTACACAAGGAAATAAACTTATGTCGAGCGTGATCATGTAAGGGGCAGTGGAAAAAAAGATGGATCATCGTTTCTTGAACCCCCAGCACACACGGGCAAGTTCTATCAATAAAGGGGATATTCAAATATCTACCCCATAGAACCTCAGAAGGCAGTACATTGCATCTGGCTAAGGTAAAGGCACGTCTTACATTGTGATTCAGAAGCACTGAAAGGTAAAGTGGGATTGTGCCCAATCTAACGGGCATGAGCCACGGTAATGGAAGACGAAGGCTCTTAATGGCCCTTGAGAATTCCAAGGCCTGGTTATCCCACAGTTTCAGCTTAACTTGTTTGAGAGCAGCCACTAATGGGATGTCTCCAAGCAGCTCGGCACTAAGGCCCAGTTGGTTCAGTTTATCTTCACAAAGCGCATTAGAAAAAGAAGTGTCCTTTTTTAGATGGTATAGAAGACCTTTTTTAGAGTTGTTAAAGTAAACCTTCAGCCAGAATCTAATAGTTCTCAGCCAGGCCAAGGTCTCTAACTTCACTTGTCCTAGTTCAAGACAGAGAACTGGGTAGGGCACTGCATTTGGCAAGGCTAAGATCTTCCTAAAAAACATAGCCTGATTTCTTTCACATGCGTGATTGAATGCCTTGATCCAAACTGGGATGCCATATAACAATTGATTGATGACCTTAGCATTATAAACCCTAATGGCAGCCGGGACAAAAGAACCACCTTCTTTGTAAAAAAGACTTAAGATGGCCCGGGTGGTAATTTTAACTGACTCCAGTGCCATTTGACGATGACCTACCCAGGAATGGTTATAAGTAAACAGGACACCTAAATATTTAAATTGTTTAACCTGTTCAACAGAATGGCCATTAAGCACCCAGTTTTGAGGGGACCATCTTTTGGCAAAGACCAATATTTTTGACTTGGAATAATTAAGATGGAGCTTATTCTTGACAAAATAGTCCAAACAACCATGAATCAATCTCCTAAGGCCCACACGAGTTCTTGACAAGATAACCGCATCATCTGCGTATAGTAGGATGGGTATCACAATGTCCCCTAGTTTTGGGGGATGAGCATTTAACTCGGTCAAGAACGGGGCCAGATCATTCAGAAAGAGATTGAAAAGGGTAGGGGCCAAGACACACCCCTGTTTCACTCCTTTATTAGTGCTAAACTCTTCAGAAAGAAGACCGTCTTGGGAACATTTGACCCTACAAGATGTTTTGGAATAAAGGCATCTAATCAGCATTAGGAGGTAGGGATCCACTCCTAGCTTTTCCATTTTACTCCACGAGATCTCTATCGATACTGTCAAACGCTGCCTTAAGATCTAAAAAGGCAGTGTATAATTTGGCTTTAGGTTTAACTGTATATTTAGCTATTAGATGGGATAAAACTATACAGTGATCAATGGTGGAGCTACCATGCCTAAAACCAATTTGCTCCACCCCTAAGATCTCTTGTTGATCTATCCAATAATTCACACTCACTCTGTTTTATTCCTGAGAAGAAGCTGAGAGGAAAAAATTTCTTGTTTTAATTTATCAACTAGCAAAATCGCCTTTTGCCTTTTGTCTCCTTCCTCCTAATTCTTCGGCGATTGCATTCGAAGATAACTCATCAATGTCTTCCTTGAGGTCCCACTTTTTAATAGGCAAAGGTGGGAGGGTGAATTCTGGAGGAAAGTGAACTAAACACCCTCCCTATGTTCAAATAGTGGTATGATGAAGCCATTTGTTAATAATATTAAAATAAGAGCGATCAAACTCACTGATGACTGAAAGTGGCCTGGAGCAGCATTCAAATATTGATTCAGCAGGAAGTTGTGTGCGCTTCATTATCAAGCCCTGGGCTGGCAGCTGAAGCTGCCTTGCCAAGACAGACAGGGGAGCACAAAGGGGCTGGGAGATGTCAAAAAGTGCATCGCTCATTATCCTGAATGAGGATTTGGGGGTCCTTGTTAAATGCTGCTGACTGTACAGTCGTGAATGCAAGAGGTGAGTCCTTGCAGCTGTAAAACCTGCGAAATCCAAAATTCAAACTGTTGGTGCTTAAACCCTCTTCCTTTGTTGCAGTATTTATTTCAAAGGGTGAGGATTAGGTGCATCCGTGCAATGGAAACCTGTCCAATCCCTTTTTTGAAGGCAACTTAAAGCTGGCAACTTTCCAGCTTTTAAAGTCTGCACAATGTTCCCCATCAGTGCATCAGTCAACCAGAACTTTGCCACCTGAGATGCCAGAGGACATTTCTAGAAACCGCGAAGAGACACCGGAGTGCAAGACTCCCATCCAGGACGCTGCCCCTTCGAGAACCTTCTTGCTCACAGCTCCAGAGCGAGGCATTTCTAGTGAGGTCGGTACTTGGTTTTTATTGTGACTCCAGGTGAAAGATGCCAGCTACTGACCTGAGATAGCCAGACCTGGCCTGAGCAGTGCAGGTGACAGGCCGTCTTAGAACCGATTCTTACATCATGTTTTAATATGGCAAAGGGGATGACATCGTCGTGACCCCGTTTTCTTCCAGTGGTTTCTCACCTTGTTGTTTTCTTCCAGTGGTTTCTCACCTTGTTCCTGCAAGTGGTGTCAGCAGAGGCTTGGGACGGCGTGGCCAGGGGGGGTGGCTGGGTCAGCAGGTCGCGCCCCTCAGGCCGTCCACTGCGGGGCTCCGGCCAATATTCCCCCCTTTCCCTCGGGAGGCAAAGCTCAACCAGCCACTTCTCTGAGGAAGCGAATGGGGCCCGAACGTGACTCCAGCGCACTGACGCGCTGCCTGTTGGGAGTTCAGCACTCCTCCCGCTGGCGTCCTTTGCTCCACGCCACGCCACGCCAGCCCTCCTTTGTCTCCGAGGCAACTCCAGCCTGGTAGCCCTGCCAGGAAGGAGAAGCTCACGTCCCGTCAGCAGCAGAAGCCACTGGCTAATTTTTGCCCTTCACTTGGGGCAGACCCTCCCAAAGGCGAAGGCCCACAAAGGGTTGGGCTTGCTTGTTTTTTCTATCGCTTCAAATTATCAGACTATTTTTTGTGGCAGCCAAGTTCTAATTTAAAATGAAATATTTTTTACCCTCTCCTTCCTGTGGAAATAAAAATGAAGTTGCTTTCAGTGTGCCCTGACCAACGTCTGAGGGAGGAATAGGTGGCAGAGACCCTGGATTTTGAAAGATGTATTAAATAATAATTTGTGCCAGGAATATTTTAGTTCCTCTTCCCGACAATCTTCCTTTTTGTCACAGCATGCTAGCAACAGACAACAGCAATTAGTCTGGATGACATTATCAGTCGCTGCTGAGAGCTGAAAACTACAGGGGGAAATCTCCCCCCCCCCCGCCGCCCCTGTGCCTTTCCCCACTCTGGGCCTTCTCTCCCCCTGCATTTCTTTTCCTTGGGATTTCACAAGCGCTGAATGCGGGGCCATCTTCACAGGGCTTTTTCAGAGCATTTGGTACCTTCCTGTTGCCTCAACATCAGAGCGCAGGAGCTGCTCCCACCTGGGTCCAGACTGATCCGTGCTGCAGTTTGACAACCGGGGGGGGGGAGCTCACCCCAGTTCTCCGGAGTCATCACTGTGTTCCTGTCAAATTCTCACCTCCCGTACTCAACGCAGCGCATCGAGGCCCGGATCACTGAGCCAGGCTGGACCCTGCGACCCGCAGCCGGATTGGGCTGGGAGGGAGCAAGAGAGAGCGGAAGCCGCTCTCCCTGCCCACGACTCACAGCCCAGGCCGGCCCAAGACCCTCCGGCCCAGCGCAGCAGCGGCGGTGTGGCTGCCACTCCATCCCACCGGGGAAGGAATTTTGCACGCAGGAGGTCTCCTCATCTGTCCCCGGGCCCCAGGGTAAGCCTCAGCAGGCACAATGGGTCGGCTCAGACCTGCAGCAGCCATATCGTCGGTCAAGTCTGTGCAGATCCGTGTGAATGGATCAGGCCCAGGAAAAGGGGGAGGGAATGGCATGGGCCTGTGCTGCTGATCCCACCTCCCTGCAGGGCCCAAGCCACCACCCCCCGCCACCATCAGCCTGCCCAGGCACAGCCCCGCCCCTCCCCCTCCCCGCCCCATCCCTCCCACCGCGTGCCCACTGCAGGGGCTCATCTGCACCCACTGGGGGCCAGCAGTGCTTGCATTGGCAGTTCGAGAATGGCCGCCAGCAGCAGGCCGCTCATGCCGTGCACGCGTGTGTGCGTGTTGTTTCTGGACCGCCTCTCTCTGAGACTCAACGCAGCTTAGAGAGGCAGCCTATCAATGAGGTTTTCACAAGAGTCGTTCCATGAGACCATCTCGCCAAACCTCCAGTTCTCCAGACATGCTTCCCTCCGTGGCGCAGTTGACATCCCGGGTGCCGACGCTTGCACCACTCCCAGCCTTGGCGGGCTGCCGCAGGCCAAGCTCCAGAGCAGCTCTCAGAATGCGCAGTAACAATGCAATTAAGGCTTGCCCAAGGCTTGCTCAAGAGCAAGTCATCCCCGCCTGTCTGTCGAAAGCTCCCTGGGACTTGAAGCGTCTCGGCCGTCTCTGGGAAGGGCTGCGGGGCGCTCAGAGCCACGCACGCGTCTGTAGGGTGGCGGCTGTGCTGCCAGCACATTGTCGGCAGCCCTTGGCTTGGGGTTTAAGCAGGAAGTTCTAGCAGGACCAGGAAACTGCCAAAAACAATTAGCACCAAACAGGAAGGCACCCGAGGAAGCCTCTTTGTGGTGTTACCTGCACTCTGAGTACCTCACGGTGATGTCCTGGGAAGACGTCCATCATCAGCAAACGGTGAAATCAGATACGCTCCCAAAATAGATCTGCGGCTGGTTAACTTAATTACCCCAAAGCTCTTTGGGACTTCGAGGGATTTTATAGCATTGTCCTGAAAAGCACAACCAGAGGAAATGACAACGCACGCCTTCTCATTACAGTAGAAACCATATTTAGCAAGATGAAATTGGTGTGTATTTGCATGCTGAAGTGAGGGAATTAATTCAAGACGAACTGCAAAGTGGCTTCACCCGCCAACCCCCACCAAGGATTGCCTGCGTGTCCATTGACAGAGCTTTAGCCAACGGCACAAATGCTGCCACAACTTTTTCACACATGCAGTGATAGGAAAACGGAGGGTCCAGTCCTGACGGCACCTTGTGCCCCTGGAACGAGGCTTTGGTGGCGCTATGCGCTCTCCGACTCTTGCAAAAGCGCGAGACCTCCTGGGTTGGAAGCCGCGACCAGCCAGCTCCGCACAGCAGTGGACTCCAGACGCCGGACGCCCTGGGTGGTGCGCTTGTGAAGGTGGGGGTGGGTGGACAGAGCGGTGCCTGGTGCAGGGAGGTGGTGGCAGGGGGCCAGGAAGGAGTGGGCCTGTCAGATCCAAGCCCCCTTCCCAGGCGCAAGGCAGACATGGGCAGGAGACGCTCTGGGCTCAGCGTCTGGGACGGCATCTTCCTTCGTACTGCAAGGGGAGAACTGGACAGGTCTTTGGGAGGGGACAGGGGCATCCTGAGCCCTCGGTGCCAGTGGGGCGGTGCCAGTGGGGAACTGCTGGGTGGGCACTGGGCTGGAGGACGGACGGGGGGTGGGACACCCTTTTCTGTTGTGAGGCTCTTCCAACCCGCCCCCAAAGCAGCTGCTGCCGTTTGCCTCCTGGCTGGGCCAGCCTTGGGTTCAACTCATGGCCCCGCTCAGGAGCACAGCGGGGGCAGCGGGGCGAGCCTTTCGGTTCCCACAACGGGTTGTGTAAGTGGCCCCTCCCACTTGCCGTCGGGGCCATGGGGGCCGTGGCAGCAGCTGCAGGGAGGGCCACTCAGGCGGTGGATTGCCGCACCTGAAGCACTTGCCACACGCTCCCCCCCCCCGCTTGCTAAAACCCTCCCTCCAGAGAAGCCTCTCTTCCTTCTCCTGCGACAAAACGAGCCTTTGGGACTTGGGAGAGTCGCCCCCACAATGGGGACACCAGTCCAGGCAGCCGGCAGGAAACCGTCGGCAGACGACAGTCGCAAGGAGCTGTTTCCCGCCACCGGTCCCTGCTCGGACCGCCCTGCTCAGCCTCCCCCCTCCCTCTCTGGCTCCCAGCGCAGTCCGCGTCTTTGCCCGTTTCCACGGTGGGCCGCGGTCTCTCGGCCCAGCGCCCCCTCCACTCCGAGAGCCACCATTACAGCGTGTCACACTAATGAAGTGCTGTCCATCTGGCAAATCTTACCAAAGTTAATTATGCCTCACGCATTACTGAAGAAGAATAATGATGCTAAATATATTTTTCCTTCGCCATTTATAGCGCAGAGTCAGACACAGCTGCCTCCAGCTGTGAGAAATCACTTAAAATACATTCCCGCTGTATTTCCTTGTCGCCGTTCTCTTCCTCTTCCTCTGGGCCTCTCTCTGCTAGGCGCTTGCCCTGCGCAGAATGCAGGTCAACACAGCAGGCCTGTGGGACAGCTCAGAACGGCAGACTGAGCAGACCCCACTTGCCCGCCGTCCTTGAGAGAGAGGCCTGCTCGGTGCGCTCTCGGTCGGCTCGTCCTGGGCCCGAGACTCGCCTGTGGCTCTCAGGATTCACTGCTGCAAGACCAGCCGCCTTCCTGGGCCCTGGAGGCTGGAGACTGTGTGTGCCCACCAATGCGCCGCACAGGCCCACAGGAGTCGGGAGGGCAGCTCCAAAGCAGCCACGGGCAGCCCATCGCACTGCGCCAAGTGTGCGCCTTTCCGCAATGTCAGGAACTGAGCATTTCTCCGCCACTTCAGTCAGCGTTTGCTAATTGATTCACCACTTCCGCAAGCTTCGTGCCCTCTTCGTAGCATTTCTGCCCGCGTCCAATCAGCCAAAATCACTCGATGCTGCTCCGTGTTTCATTATTGGCCATGGGATGCTGGTCTTCAAATTGAGTGAGCGGGATGATCCGGGCTTAGTTCAGGGATGCCAGTCAGCTGTCAAAAGTCAAAAGTACTTCCATTCACTCAAGGCTGTTCCTGAGAGAACAATAATTATTTTGCTCTGGAGACGGCAGAGAGCTAAGTTGCAACTTGCCTCACTTAACTGCCTCTCCGCCACGTCTGTGCTCAGCTGTTGTGCTCATCAGGCGCCACCTCCAGCTCCAGCACCATGAAGGACAAACCAAGGACGTTGGCTGTGGCAGGGCTGCACCTGTGCCGACGTGTCCTGCATAGTACGAGGCACTTGCATTCAAATTAGCTTTGCATTCATGAAAACCAGCAGCCGTGCCTCGGAGTCAATGCAGACAACCTCCCGGACATGTGGGTTGGACAACGCAGCAAGCGCTGCCGCCTGACCTCCCAGGTGGGGTGTCCAGCCACTGACACGGGACGTCCGAGGGCTCCGAGTGTGAAGGACGGCCAGGGCGCCTCCCATGTCTCACGGTGGAACCAGTGGTCACCCCTCCAATGCTGGACAGTCACGCAGGGCCGGCTTTAAGCCCATGTGGCCAATGTCGTCCCATCGGGCCTCGCGCTTCAGGGGGCCCCGCACTAGCAGGGTGAGCATCTTGCCTGGGGCTGCAGCTGGGATCTCGATGGGCTGTCAGTCAGTGGGGTGAGCAGAGCAGCTTTACCCGGGTCTCTCCCACCTGCCTCTGCCTCTTTGTTGTTGTTGTTCAGTCGCTAAGTCGTGTCCGACTCTTCGCGACCCCATGGACCACAGCACGCCAGGCCTCCCTGTCCTCCACTAGCTTCCTGAGTTCGCCCAATTTCATATTCATTGCTTCGGTGACACTATCTAACCATCTCATCCTCTGTCGCCCCCTTCTCCTTTTGCCTTCCATCTTTCCCAGCATGAGGGTCTTTTCTAAAGAGTCCTCTCTTCTCATCAGGTGGCCAAAGTATTGGAGCTTCAGCTTCAGCATTTGTCCTTCCAGGGAGCAATCAGGCTTGACCTCCTGGAGAATTGACCGATTGGATCTCTTTGCAGTCCAGGGGACTCTCAAGAGTCTTCTCCAACACCATAATTCAAAAGCATCGATTCTTCGACGCTCTGCCTTTCTTATGGTCCAGCTCTCACAGCCATACATGGCTACTGGGAAAACCATCGCTTTGACTATGCGAACCTTTGTTGGCAGGGTGATGTCTCGGCTTTTGATTAAGCTATCTAGGTTCACCATAGCTTTCTTCCCAAGAAGTAAACGTCTTTTAATTTCATGGCTGCAGTCACCATCTGCGGTGATCTTGGAGCCCAGGAAAATAAAGTCTGTCACTGCTTCCATTTCTTCCCCTTCTATTTGCCAGGAAGTGAGGGGAGTGGTTGCCATGATCTTAGTCTTTTTAATGTTGAGCTTCAAACCAATTTTGGCACTTTCCTCTTTCACCCTCATCAAAAGGTTCTTTAGGTCTTCCTCACTTTCTGCCAGTAGAGTGGTATCGTCTGCATATCTGAGGTTGTTGATGTTTCTCCCAGCAATCTTGATTCCAGCTTGTGAGTCATCCAGCCCTGCCTTCCTCATAATGTACTCTGCGTATAAGTTAAATAAGCAGGGTGACAATATACAGCCTTGTCGTACTCCTTTCCCAATTTTAAACCAGTCGGTTGTTCCATGTCCAGTTCTAACTGTTGCTTCCTGACCCGCATAAAGGTTTCTCAGAAGGCAGATCAGGTGGTCTGGTACTCCCATCTCTTCAAGAACTTGCCACAGTTTGTTGTGATCCACACAATCAAAGGCTTTAGCATAATCAATGAAGCAGAGGTAGATGTTTTTCTGGAACTCTCTTGCTTTCTCCATGATCCAGCGAAGGCTGGCAATTTGATCTCTAGTTCCTCTGCCTCTTCGGAAACCAGCTTGTACATCTGGTAGTTCTCGATTCACATACTGCTGAAGCCGAGCTTGTAGGATTTTGAGCATCACCTTGCTAGCATGTGAAATGAGTGCAATGGTGCGGTAATTCGAGCAATCTTTGGCATTGCCCTTCTTTGGGATGCCCTTCTTTGGGATGCCTCTGCCTCTGAACAGCCCCAAATGGGCCACCTGGAAGCAGTCGGCGGGGACCTTTATGGTATCACCGCCGACGACTTCCACATGCCCTGCTTTGCACGTGGCACGAAAAGAGCTCTTCTTGGTGAGTGGGGGGCCCCGCAGGGAGGGTTGGGGGCCCCATAGGAATGCCCCACATTGGGCCCCGCCCCTGCTAGAGCCGGCCCTGCCGTGACATTTTCTTTGTGCCATTCACTGTGCTCTTGCGCTGGTTCTTCTTGCCACTGTTGTCTACTTTAATTGCCTGGACTACTCAGGTGCTGGTCACACTGGGGGCCACCCCCAAGAGGGGAGACCCCCCACTGCCCAGCCTTCGTCCAGCAATCCTCGGCATGCTCCGAGCCGGCTGCCCCCTGACCTCCGGAACACCGAGCGTCTCCGTGTCTGCAGTGGCCTGGGGGGGGGCAGCCACCACAGGGACCCCCCTGGCCCAGACAGAGGTTATACAGTGCCCAGGTCCCAAATGCCTTGGTACAAAGACACACATTTCTGGATGAATGACTGTACGTAGGTTTATTTTTGCAGATCAGCAAGTTGTGGACACTCTATATCAATTATACCTGCATCAAATGGAATGGAATGGTCACCTGGAATGACCAGGTACGCAGATATAGATGAGGACAGTTTAACATGTGAATAATTCTTCACATATATTGAGTGCAATCCTAACCTGGAGTTTGGCGAGCGCAAGGAACACCATAAAGTATGACTGGACCACTCTCGGAGTCAGAGGGGCCAGCAGCACACAGACATGCGCCATCCTCCCTGACTCCGGGAGTGGTCCAAATGTGCTTTACGGTGGCCCTGGTGCCAGCCAAACTTTTCTGGTCTAACTGTGCCGGCCTAATCCCAGGTTAGGATTGCGCCTTTTGTCATCTTATCAGACCAAGGGCCCAATCCCAGCCAACCTTCCAGCACCTGTGCAGCTGCAGTTCAGCTGTGGTGTAAGGGAAGAAATGTTCCTTTACCTTGAGGAGGCCTCTGTGACGGACCCCCACAGGACGCAGGGCACATCCCTTTGGCACAGCTGTACCAGTGACGGAATGCATGATAGGATTGGGCCCTAAAGGTTCCCCTGCCAACGCATCAAGTAGGGGGTCGTCACAGACAGCCTTTGCTGTGATACAGCCCTAGCTTTAAAACTCCCTCCCTGTGTAAATTCAGCAAGCGCCATTATTCATGTCACTCTGAGCCAAGTTCAGCCCATCCTGTTTTCCCAAACATTTAACGAACAATCGCTTTTATAACCATTTGTGGCTTGCTGATGGCTGATATTTTTCTGTCCTGCTGTTTTCCTGTTTTGGTTCTTGTGCTATGGCGTAGTTTTATGAGCCTGCTGTAGTCACCTTGTATGTTTGTGTGTGTTTTTGCTACCAAATATACAAGGCAGGATATGCATTTATTAAGCACACAGTGTTGTAAAGCAGACAAAGTCATGTCACAGTTTGCTGCAGGATTACAAGGAGAAGTGTGGGCAAGTGAGGCTTGGGCTGCGGAAGACACAGGAGGGAAGGGGGTCAGGGCCAGAAGAGCAACGTCAACCTGTTCGTAGCAAAAGAGCAGAAAATCATCAAAAGCGGGAAGGGCTCTTCAACACCCAAGAATGGTTCCGATTGTTTCAGCAAAACACATGACTTGGACAAATCACAGAGTCTAATTGCACCAAGACAACATTTTCTACCAGAAAATGGGTTAATGCGCATTTCTAATAATTTTTATTATTAAGGGATAAAGGATAGGATACAAACACAATTGGGGTATAGGGTAAAACAACAGGAAAAAAGAAAAGAATTTTAAAAACCTATTCAAACATCTTTCTATTCTAAAAGTTATTTTCTAGTCATCAATATTTTGGGAGTACATCTGTCAAAGAGTAATGCTTTTTACATGTTTCAAATACACTCTTTGCGTTAATCTTATCATATTAACATTGTTTATCAATGCACTCATAGAATGGTTTCCAATATTGCTTAATTTTCTATAAATTTTCTTCATTCAGTCTTATGGTCAACACGTCTATTTCAGTTATTCCATATATTTTAGCTATCAAATGTTCTAACTTCGGTTTCGCTGTACTCTTCCACTTTTGTGCAAGAAGTATCCTCGCTGCTGTTATAACGTGAACAATGATACGTTTCTTTTTTAAGTCTTGTGTATCTGGTAAAATATTCAGAAGGAACATTTCAGGTTTAAAGGGTATCACACACTTCAAAATCTCTTGTAAGGTTACATGTATAGTCTGCCAATTTTTCTTTAGGACAGGTCCACCATGCAGGGTAATAAGTACCCTCTGCTACTTCACATTTCCAACATTTATTTGATGCCCCTTAGATATTTTTTCTTAGATATAAATATCTTAGATATTTTTTCTGGGGTTATATGGCATATATAAAACATATATATACATCTCTTTATATGATGTAGCTTTTGTCATTTTGATATTAATTGTCCAGATTTTCTCCCAGTCATCCAAGGGGATGTTGTGTCCAAAGTTTTTTACCCATTGAATCATTACGTCCTTTACCGTCTCATCCTCTGTTTTCATTTGAAGGAGATATGCATACATCTTCTTTATATATTGCTCTTTATCTTCTGTATATTTTGTCAAAATCTGTTTCTTTTTCATAGATTCCTATCTTTTTATCTTCTTTTAGTCTAGATTTTATTCGTAATTCAGACCACCAATCTAAATGGATACCTTTATCTTGCAATTGTTCTTTAGTTAATATTTTGCCTTTTCCGTCCAGCATTTCAAAATATGTTCTGATCTTCTCTAAACCACTCCGGTTTTGATCCTATTTCCAATGGTTTAATCCAACTTGGTATTTTATTGTAAATCTTATATTTATATTTATTTGGTCCCAAACCCATAATAACACTTTTCTTAGACAATGCTGCTTAAAACCACTGAAATATTTTACTTTGTCATATATCAGGAATGCATGCAGACCAATCTGAAGATTATAGGTTTCAAGTTTAAGTGTCGTTTTATCTGTAGGATAGACCCATTCTTTAATCCAGTTTAAGGCTGCAGCTTGATAATACAGTTCCCAATTGGGTAAACCAAAACCTGCCCTCTCTTTAGCGTCTTATAATAATTTCAGTCTTATTCTTGGTTTCTTCCCTTGCCAGAGAAATTTTTTAGTCATCTTGTCTAATTCCTGAAAAAAGTTTTTTTTTAGTATAAGAGGAATCATCTGGAACAGAAAAATGAGTTTAGGTAATATAGTCATCTTAATTGCCGCAATTCTTCCCATCAGAGATAGCTGTAATTTATTCCAGTTTCCAAAATCTCTTTGGATTTCTTTTAAAATTTTATAATAATTATCTTCCATTAATGAGCTAGTCCTGTTTGTTATCATTATACCCAAATATTTAATTTTATTAGTAAATTGCAATCCCAACTTAATTCTTGTTTTTCTTGCTCTTTCACATTTTTCAACAATAGTTTAGTCTTTTGGTAATTTATCTTCATACCAGCTTTTCTCCATAACATTTCAAATCTTCCATCAGAAATTCTAATGATTCTTTTGGCTCCTCCAAGATAAAAGCTACATCATCTGCATAAGTTTGTAACTTAAATTCTTCTTCCTGTACTTTCAGCCCTTTTATTCTTGGGTCTTCTCTTATTCTTAGCATTTCCAAAGACAAAATAAAAAGTAATGGTGACAATGGGCATTCTGACTGTGCACAAGATAGCAAGCTGCTTTGGTTTAGCCCTCTCTGAGGATTTAACAAAACACCAGGTGTAATAAGTTGGACTTACGTTAGAAAACTACAGTGTGTGAGTTCTTTTCTGCCTGAAGCTTGGCATACCACATCTCTGAACAACCTTGTTAGTCAGACTACAAGAGATTTAATAAACTAGTTATGCAGCCCAGAGCTAAGAACAACACACTCCCTCATGTCTTTTCGGAGAGGGCTCAAAACATACCTATTTCGCCTGGCCTTTGGATGAGGGTTGGCTGTCTGCCCTCTGTCCCCCTGGAAGAGTGCTGCAGCTTGACTGCTCCCCTGGACAATTGTCCCCGCATGGCCTGACGAGGTGTTTGCCCTGTTTTGAATGTTCTGTGTGTTTGTTTTAAATGTTTAATGTTCTAATGTTTTTTTTTTCTGGGTTAACTTGTTTGTCTTATTGTACTTTATATTCTCTGTAAGCCACCTTGGGCATTTGCTTTGGCATGGGAAAGGCAGGGTATAAATTCTTCAAATAAATAAATAAAAATAAAAATCTATGAAACACAAACAGAGCTTTCAAAGAATTTTCAGAGTCAAAAATGGAAAAAGAACCATTGACGATAGTGATGCCAGAAATTGTTCCCATTGCCTTTAAAAGTAGCCACCTGGGCAGCCGAAGAGCGTGCTCCACTGCTTGGGTGGACAACTGGGGTGTGCCAAGACCAAGCTGAGAGTCAGTCTTGTCCCCATTTCAGAGGATATTCTGTGATGACAGTGATTTTAAAACTGTCATGGACACCCCCACCACCCCACCACCCCCACCACCACCCCCGGGCTCCTTGGCAAGACCAGAAAGGTGAAAGCTCCTGGTTCACTGCTGATAAGACCTTCCTGTGGTGGTGGCTACAGAGGGGTGTTTCTTGTGCTCTAAAACAGTAGCTCCCAAACTTCTGAGCACCGTGACCCACCTTGTGCTCCATAGTGGGTCATGACCCAAGGCTCAAAGTCTTTCTGGGGGCTCTGAGGCCACTTCTGGATCGTGCCAGGCCCACAGCCCACTCCAGAGGCCCCGGCAGGCTCCAGAACACCTCCTGGAAGTGACTGGAAATTGCAGGCTCAAACAAGAAGTGAACCAGGAGTCACTTCCCATCACTTCTGGGAGGTGGGACTGCAGAGGCCGTGTCACCCCGGACAGGACCAGGAGGGCCAACCCTGGGGGAAGTCCTTATCCTGGGAGGGGGTGAGGCAACAGGACCCTGCCAGTCCCAGAGGGCCAGAGAACCTCAAGCTGAGGGAGAAGCAGGGCCTGTCCTGGCCTCTGGGAGACGGGGCAGGTGCAGGAGCCAGCCCCAGGCCCTACATTAGTGCAAGGGGAAACCTCGAAGGGAATCCTGGGAGGCCTCTGGAAGGAAGGGGCGGAGCCAGGAGGAGAAGCCTGGGCCTTGAATGGAGGGAGTGCAGGGAGGCTCGCAACCTCCTTTCCTTGACGGGCTACCCAGCCCATGCTGGGCCACAAGAAGCCCCAGGGGGACTCGCCTCAGCAGTGAGCCAGAGGCAAGACCTGGGGAGCGAGGGTCCTATCCAGCGCAGGACGGGGGTCGCCGGGAAAGGCCCTCATTCCGCTCCGACACCGGGACCAGCAGCGGGTGGGCTCAGCCCTACCAGGGGAGTGAACTCAGGGGGGAAGGCAGGAGCAGTTCGCCCTCGTCGGACCTCGCTGTAACCCTCAGTGGCCCTGTGACGTTAACAGGACCTCATGAAGGCCGAGGGCTTGACGCGATAAAACCGCACAAGTGAACAGAGAGCCGGTGTCGGGAGATTCCTTTCGCGTCGAGGGGAGCTGCGTCAGACCCGCATCTCGCCACAGCCTTGACCCCCCCCGGGGGGCAATGGAGACGACAGGCCAATAGCATCTTAGAACGCTACACAGAGTCCCTGTAAAATGCAGGGGCCCTCAGTACTGTGACGGGGCTTCAGGGGGGCTCTCCAGCTTCCAGCAGGGTAAACACCAGCTTCCACTGAAGAGGAACAAACTGTTTGTTTACAGTACCACAACGCCCTGGAGCAACTGCGCCATCTTAACACAACACTGAGCAGCTGTGCCAGGAGGCTGATGGCCCCTCTGCCCCATATGGACTCTCAGCCACCAAACAGTGCGGCATCACGTCCAGTACTACGCAGCCCGCTGGCCTCCGGGAGGAAACTGAAAGGAGAGAGCGTCAAAGTCCACCCTGTTGACGGAAGTGGTCATTCCACTGGTTAGGAGGACATCGTGCGCAGGCACGACCCGATGGAAGGCCGGTGGGATTTAACTCCTGCCAAGTCCTTTTTCTGGTGTTTTCAGGCCCCAGGTAGGATGTCGGGGGGGGGATTCTGACGGTCACATTCAAAAGGGGACGTGATGGGAAGGAATTAGGCAAGGGGACGTGCTTGGACCACCTGCATCTTTTTTTTCTCGCCATCTAAATTCCAGTTGCAGCTCCTAAGGGGCGTCCCAGGCAGTCCAGAAGCTCACAAAGGAACGGATGAGGAATGAGAACATCTTCGTCAGAAAATAAGGACTCTTCACATGCAAGCGTAAGATCCAGATCCTTGGTTCGGGGGTGACACGGAGATCTTCCCGTTAGCACCTATTGTGCTCCTCAGCCGCTGCGGCTGTGACTGGCCTGCCTGCCTGCCTGCCTGCCGCCTCCCCACGGACAGCCCTGCAAAGGGGAACAGATGTGAATCCAGTCAAGGGTGGATTAGCAATTATGCTAAGTGCACTATAGAGGAGGAGCCCTGCTGGGGGGCTTAATTATCTGGAGTTCCCCGGCGTGCCAAGGGCTCTTTGCTGGTTCTCTGTCCCAGCTTTCTCCGAAACTTCCCTTGAGTTCAGAACGTGGTGGCTCTGCCCTCCAGCTGAAGGACAGGACACCAGGCAGCACTTTCAGCCCGAGGTCAAGGTGGAGTTCTGGTCACTGCGGGGATAACACACTCAGGACGTGTGTGTGTGTGTGTGTGTGTGTGTGTGTGTG
>JAJKFI010000057.1:6267857-6278429 GCA_029204185.1 Lerista edwardsae | reverse complement strand
CGAGTATTATCTTCTTGTAACAAATACAACCTGTTAATGATGAAGGTTCTGAGGACCAATAAAGGGCTCCAGGCATAGCTGGCACTCCAAGGGAGTCAAAACCTTTCGGTCCCCCAGACACTGAAGGGCGATGCGCACAGGCCTCTGCCAATGTGCATGTGCATTTCTGTTCATGCGCCCACTTAGATGTCACTGGAAGCAGCGCTCTTGAAAATGCAAACTGCAGCTCGGAATACTCCTTCCGCCATGTGCACGTGGAGTGCAGCGCCCATCCCAGGGTGCCCAAGCAGATCAACTGGATGCATGCTGAGCACCTGTGAAGACCCACTGAGGGCCCAATCCTAAGCCTGGGCAGCTCTTGCACCCGTGCTGCCCAGGCAATGCCCACAGCAAAAGTGCCGGGAAGCCCTGCACAGCGGCCCAGGAGTGGTTGCCGCTGGGGCCAAGGCTGGTGCGGCAAGTGCTGGCCTCTTACGCCCGCAGGGGAGGGCGCAGCCCACGGACAGGGCAAGGGCAGCGTCAGGTGGTGGGGAGGCGGGGGAAGGGCGGGACGGGGTGATTCAGGCCCGGGGGGGCAGGGACGGCAGCCTCAGCTGCTACCACATCCTATCCCCCCTCCCATGAAAGCCCTGCACTGGCTACTTGAATCTGTGCCAGCTATTGAACTGGCTCAGGTCTGAGTAGACCCATTCGGCTGCCTGGATCTGATACTGGGTGTGGGAGCCAATGTTCCCTGATCCCGAGGAGACCTCCAGCTGCCCCCTGGGCCCCACGGCAAACAGCAGCGGCTGCCTGGATAGGACTGGGCTGCGAGTGACTGGTACTCAAGAGTAGGTCCCACTGTGCTCAATGGGGCTTACTTCCAGGAACGTGCCTCTGGGGTTCAGCCTCAGCCTCCAAGAAGGGTGCCCAAGGAGGGTGCAGACCCAGGCTCCCCCCCCCCACCTCCTTTCCATTGCAATGCCTGGCATCCCACTAGTTTAAAATAAAGTTAACTTGAAGCCCCCCACCCACCCCTCTCTTTTCTCTGTTAGTTAAAAGTGTAATCATTTATTTACAGAAAATGGGTGGCATTTAGTCATTGTCTCTGGCAGATAATTTTGTGGCTTTATCAGGCTTACTGCAAGACAGAAAATCCAGCCAGACATCAAATGTCTTGCACTATTCAGCAGCAAGGAAATGCCATTTTTCTTATCTTTATCTCCAGTGTTGTTGTCAGTGAAGAGCTGACTAAACCCATTTGCATAGGCCCACAAATGTCCATCAATCTCCATAAAGAAAAAGGCTTTTTTAAACCTTGCAACTTTCTCCTATGCTCAGTATTATGTTCTCCTCCTCTCATTTTTCTCTCTCTCATGTGCGCCTTCCCAAATGCACAGACTGAGGTTGCGCTCTGGCAAAAATTATCCACAGTCTTCCATACAAGTATCTGCATCCTCACTTTCCATCTGTCTCCAAAGGACTAGCAAGAAGTGCTAAGACAGAGGAGCTGAACCCTTATTGCAAAGCAGGGGTGACGAAGTCATCTCGTACAGAGGGCTGAGGAGCACTCAGGCAACTGCTGGGGGCAGGCAGTGATGTCGCTGAGCAGGAAGTGACATCACCCCTCCTTCATTTTCCAAGTCGCTCTCTCAGGGTCTCCCCCTCATTCTCTGTTCCTTCCCCTCCTCCTTTGGCCCCCAGCCCCGCTCTCCCCTTCCTTCTTCCTCTGCTATGGCCACCATCCTTGGTCTACCAAGATCTTGTGAGATTCCTCCAGCTCTTGGGTTCCAAAGTCTCAAGAGACACTGGGACAGCTTTGAAGGCCTCTAAGCATTGGCCACATCATGATGAGCTTCCGAGGGCCAGACGGAGAGTTTCCATTGGCTGGATCTGGCCCACAGGCCTAGGTTTGAACCCCCTGCAGTGGAGTAATGCCCTTTGGGAGCAAAAAATCCCAACTTCACAAACACACTGATGAGGTCTGAGTTGCTGGTGACAGGCCAGGAAG
Organism: Lerista edwardsae; assembly: GCA_029204185.1. Taxonomy (NCBI): domain Eukaryota; kingdom Metazoa; phylum Chordata; class Lepidosauria; order Squamata; family Scincidae; genus Lerista; species Lerista edwardsae. Next base: position 6,276,439 of record JAJKFI010000057.1, on the reverse strand, counting down.
GAGATCTGAGGGTCTTGGTGGGCAGATCAATGAACGTTTTGCCCCAGAATGGGGAAATTCCACGATGGGGATCATAAGGTATTGACAATAAGATTACTAACGTTGAACTGCTCCTATTTAAATCTATAAGCGGCTTCTACGAAACAAAGCCTTTGAGTTGCTGACCCAACACTCCAAGAGTTGCTGACAAAACAACTAACCCTGATCATTCCATTTCCTGGCTGGGTGTTTATTAAGGTCTCTGAAGGCTCTTGGTGGAGCCCTCTTTGCACTCAAAACGCTCCTGGTGAGTCGGCAGGTTTAAGTATTTGGTCCGCCCAACGTTTTGCATCCTCACTATGCGAAAGAGCCCTTGCCATTTTCTCGGCAATTAGACTCCAGCAATGATCATGCACCAATAATATTAAAGCACAAGGTTAAATCCGCCCCACTTACTAAGCAAACAACAAAGAAGTGAAGTCCACAAATTAAGGTGGAATATTATTCAATTAAACGCAGGGCACCGTCGCTTGAAAATACTCTTACACTCACTCGTAGAAATGATTATAGGTTTCCCACTCAATACATCGACTGTCCCCAGTTCGTGACACTGGCATATTAGCCAAAGTGCATTTATTATAGCTTTTTAGCCAACCTTTGCAACTTTGATTTAAAGTCATGCATTCTAATATGTTTTGACAAGTAAATTGCTTGCCTTTTTTCTTTGATAGCCAACCATATAAATAATGCATGCATAGTAATAGCGCGAGCAATAATGTAAAAGTCAAGGAAGGCGTCACGGAGAGACTGCTAATGACCGCGGTGCCCGATCCCTTGCCAGCTGGGGGAAGGAGGAGGACCCCCGGACTCAGGAAGGGCTCAGCCCGGGGCCCTGAAAGGGGCACACCCCGGGCACAGCCCCAGCCCAGCAGGCACTGCCCCTCTCGCATGGGCACTCTGGGCCGACGGAAGCTGCCTCGGCTGTCACTGCCCCACGCCTGCAGCCTCCCCACATTCAGGCCAATGGAAGCCCTGCCCCCACCCCAGAAAGAGGGCTGACCTAAGCAGAAAGGTCGCTCCTGCTCTCGAAGGTCCTCAGGCCTTTCCCCCGAGCCCAAACGCCCCTCAGCTTGCAGGTTTTCCTGTATGTGATGGTGTTTGTCTGAGCAAGAAGCCACCAACTGGCCTTCCAGAGTTTGGCTCCAGGCCCCCCTGACGTCCGGCTGGAAGAAAGCATTTGCCCCTTGCAGGGCTTCTGGGAGATGTGCAGGCTGACATTTTGCAAGCTGGCTGGACACCCCGAGAGAGACCCTCCCTTTCTGACCCCCCCCCAGATGTCTTTATTCCTGAGGCTGCAATCCAAATGCTGACTGCATGGTGCGAAATACAGATCAGTGCAGGAAACAACTGGCAGTTTTTGCTCCTCAAAGGAACCTCAAAATCTGTTCCTGGGGGGGGGGGGCGCAGGCAGCTCTCCCAACCCAACTGTAGGGCCAGACAGGCTGGTTCCTTAATAAACCAAGTTCTGATTTTCCAGACTTTCATGGTTGCAGCCGGACACTGAGGATTAATCCTTGTCCCTGTTCTGGAACCAAGTCTGCACACACTCAGTTTCGTTAATACAAAGAAAATAAAGCAAAGCGGTTCAAAATGTAATTATTAGTCCACTCGATGCTGCAGATGCAAAGGCAGCAGATTCCTTTTGTTTCACGTTTTTCATGCAGCATCTAAACTGCCAGCGTTTCTTTGCTGATCAGTTTATCACCATATAATTTGAATGCTCCTATCATCCCAGAGAAACTGTATGATTAGCCACTTAAATACCCCCCATTTTATTCTCTTAAACAATTGCGGTAAAGAGCATCACTCTTCTGTATCATTGATGGTTCTGAATGAGAATGATACGGCATGTGGACTGCAATTCTAAATAATCAGTCGGAACAGATAGGAATTTCAAAAATATATAATTTTATTGAAATGATGCTGTGAGTTACACAGGGGGCTTTGGAAAAAAAGGTTCCCACATCCCGTATGCAATTAAGGTTTTTTTTAGCAATCAGATTCCAGAAACAACTCAAAGTAAAAGGAACCGAACAAGGACCGGAGCCAAAGACCCCCTCAGGGACTTCCAGGGGCCCAGCGGGAGTTCGGGGGCTGCGTTTCAGGGAGGGCTGAGCTGGGACCCCAGGCGGGGGCTGGGGGAGGGGGTGCAAATTCTGAGGCACGGAAACGACCTGTCATGTGTACCCAGACACGGGTCCTGAGGAGCTGCTGAGGCCCTGTCCTAACCCCCCCCCCCACTGGCACGGCCAGGGCCACACTGGCAGAGGCTGGGTCCTGCTCGCCTAACGCCACCTCCGCCCAGCCGGGCAGGGGCCGCTCTGCAGCGCACACAGACACCCGCCGGAGCAGGGAGGCCTACACGGGCGCTGGGTGGAGGCGGGGGGGCCCTGAGTGGGGCGCGGGTAGGACAGAGGGGGGAGCGGGTGTGGACGTGGGCAGTGACGTGGGCAGCCAGGGGAGGGGTGGGGTCAGCAGCCGTGCAGGCCAAATCCTGAGCCCCTTCTCAGGCCTGATCCACCGGTGCAAAGCAATACAAACTTGCCCCACCCTTGAGCTGATCTGGGTTGCCTCACAGTGGCTGCTGGACCTACCCCAGGGCAAGGAGGCAATGGTCCCCTTACCCCGAGGAGACTTCAAGCAGCCCAAAGCCCCCCCCCGGCAGAACGCAGTGGGAGACGTGTGGGGCCACCGCAGTGCCGTGTGGGCAGGTGCAGCCCAGTCCTGAGCTTCCCTTGCGCCCGGCAGGCAGCGTCGGCAGCGGCTGTCTCTGTGGGTCCAGGGAAGCAGCCCTCGGTCTCCGTGAGGTGAGGTGAGGTGAGGTGAGGGAACCGCCAGTCCCTGCCCCCGTGTGGATCTGCACCCGCGTTTGAGCCCCGCTTCAGGCTTCCTGGCTCAGGGGGGAGCATAAGGTGCAGTGGTAGAGGCTGCCACCACCTCCCCCGGACCCAATCCGCCACACAGACTCTGCCTCCTCCCTGACCCAAATTTGCTGTTGCCTCAGTGCCATCCAGTTGGGCTTCCACTGCTGAGTCTCAGCACCGCTGGCGCACTGGCACCGCTGGCAGAGAAGTGCCTGGCAGCACACTTGCAGCAGCCGATGCTCGTGGAATGCTTGCACTGCCGGCACTGCAGCCCTTAGGATTGGGGTCTCAGGCACCCTTGGTGCTTGTTTGCAGAGCAGTGAAATCTTACCGTGCACCCTGCCTCCCCAGCAGCTCTTGCGAAGGAGAGTGGACTAGTCAGGTTCCCTACGCCAATTTGTCCGTTGGCCTCCCGCTGTGCCTAAAGCTTCTTCCCGGGTATGGTTCTTTTGAAGAAAAGGGTTCAAAGCCAGCACCTGAGCATGGAATGGCCACCCCTGCTGTAAGAGAAGTCCTGGAGCTCCGTAACCCGTCAACCGTATCCCTAATTACAGTTGGCGCAGAAATTTCATGCAAAGTAGAAATCCGAAATGAGTTTCAACATTCATCCCAAGGGAAAACGTATGAGAACTTGAAAGGAAATTCAAATAAGTTTCTACAAGACAAGTGAACTGTATCAGAGGGTTCCACATATCCCTACACTCCATGCCACATAACAACCTTCTGTGGAAACCAAGGGGAGCCTCAGACTCAGTTGGTGCTGGGGCACGGGGGATTTGCGGAAAGGATTCACTACACAAACCCTACCAGGAACACGCAAGTCTTTGGGGCACTTAATGCTGCTGTTTGAATCTCTTTCAAAGTAGAGACTGTTTTATACAGGCAAGTACATCTTTTTTTATAGAATGATAACATTTTATAGAATGATATAGAACAATAGAATGGGAAAGACTAGAGATCTCTTCAAGAAAATTGGAGATGTCAAAGGACAATTTCATGCTAAGGTAGGCACAATAAAGGACAAGAATGGCAAGGACCTAACAAAAGCAGATGAGATTAAGAGGTGGCAAGAATACACAGAGGAACTATATAAGGCCAATCTCAATGTTCCTGATAACCACAATGGTGCGGTCACTGAGCTCGAACCTGACATCCTGGAGTGTGAAGTCAAGTGGGCTTTAGAAAGCATCACTAACAACAAAGCTAGTGGAGGTGACAGCATTCCAGCTGAGTTACTCAAAATGTTAAAAGATGATGCTGTCAAAGAGCTGCACTCCATATGCCAGCAAATTTGGAAAACCCAGCAGTGGCCACAAGACTGGAAAAGATCAGTTTACATTCCAATCCCAAAGAAGTGCAGTGCCAAAGATCATTCAAACTACCGCACCATTGCACTCATTTCACATGCTAGCAAGGTGATGCTCAAAATCCTATAAGCTAGGCTTCAGCAATATGTGAATCAAGAACTACCAGATGTACAAGCTGGTTTCCGAAGAGGCAGAGGAACTAGAGATCAAATTGCCAACATTCGCTGGATCATGGAGAAAGCAAAAGAGTTTCAGAAAAACATCAACTTCTGCTTCATTGACTATGCCAAAGCCTTTGATTGTGTGGATCACAACAAACTGTGGCAAGTTCTTGAAGAGATGGGAGTACCAGACCACCTTATCTGTCTTCTGAGAAACCTGTATGTGGATCAGGAACCAACAGTTAGAACCAGACATGGAACAACCGATTGGTTTCAAATTGGGAAAGGAGTACGACAAGGCTGTATACTGTCATCCTGCTTAATTAACTTATATGCAGAGGAAGGCAGGGCTGGATGACTCACAAGCTGGGATCAAGATCGCTGGGAGAAATATCAGCAACCTCAGATATGCAGACGATACCACTCTAATGGCAGAAAGTGAGGAAGACCTCAAGAACCTTCTGATGAGGGTGAAAGAGGAAAGTGCCAAAATTGGCTTGAAGCTCAACATTAATAAAACTAAGATCATGGCCACCACTCCCATCACTTCCTGGCAAATAGAAGGGGAAGAAATGGAAGCAGTGACAGACTTTATTTTCCTTGGCTCCAAGATCAGCGCAGATGGTGACTGCAGCCATGAAATTAAAAGACGTTTACTTCTTGGGAGGAAAGCCATGGCAAACCTAGACAACAAAGGTTCGCATAGTCAAAGCTACAACTTTCCCAGTAGCAATGTATGGCTGTAAGAGCTGGACCATAAGAAAGGCAGAGTGCTGAAGAATAGATGCTTTTGAATTATGGTATTGGAGAAGACTCTTGAGAGTCCCCTGGACTGCAAGGAGATCCCATCGGGCCATCCTCCAGGAAGTCAAGCCTGATTGCTCCCTGGAAGGACAAATCCTGAAGCTGAAGCTCCAATACTTTGGCCACCTCATGAGAAGAGAGGACTCTTGAGAAAATACCCTCATGCTGGGAAAGATGGAAGGCAAAAGGAGAAGGGGGTGGCAGAGGATGAGATGGTTAGACAGTGTCACCGAAGTGATGAACATGAAATTGGGCGAACTCCGGGAACTAGTGGAGGACAGGGAGGCCTGGCGTGCTGTGGTCCAGGGGGTCGCGAAGAGTCAGACACGACTTAGTGACTGAACAACAACAACGCATCTTCTTTTACACTTGAACACTGTATGTAAAACCTTTTTTTATTACAAATACTGCATGTATGCATAAAGAGGTATGATTGTGGCGATAAACTCCACCCTCTATCTTTTCAGCGAAGTTGCTGAATAGCCTTGGCAAGAAAAAGCCGGGTTTCCCAATGCACAGAAGAGTCCTCCATGCGTAAAGTTACATGTGGGGAGGTATTTCCATTCAATGAACAGGCGTCAGTCAGAGGTACTCTTGCAACTTACTTGGTGCTCCCCTGAAACTGTAGTGACAATTGAACGAGTCGGCAAAGTGATGTGCGAGTGTCGTCAGTTCACAATTTCTGAATTAGAGAGAATTGAATGTAAAGTTCAGAAATAGTGTAGGGAGAACACATGGTGGTTATGAATGAAACTGTGACTATGAAATTAAGCTATCACGTGTTTGGTGCAATGCCCAAAAATCTCAAGGGCATTCATTTATTGGTAAAACGTTTCTTGTCTTATAGCCGAGTATCTGCGGTACTTTGTTACCCAGCAGGTTAATTAGTTTGTGGAACTCCTGCCACAGGATGCGGTGATGGCGGCTGGGCTAGGCAGACAGATTTATAGAGGAAAAGCTATGATGGGTATGTTCAGTCTGAGAATAGCGGGTCACTCATTCATGAGGGCTGGGTAGGAAATTTTTTCTGGCTTCCAAATTGGCTGTGAATGGCAGGTTTTTTGCCTACCCAGACTGGGAAGTAGGTTTCTGCAAGGGTAAATAGGCTCCCTCCGAATGCCAGATGCAGGGGAATGGCAATGAGATGCAAGTGTCTACTTGTCTTGTGTGCTCCCTCAGGCCTCTTTGGGCCACTGTGAAACACAGGAAGCTGGACAAGACAGGCCTCCTTTGACCTGATCCAGTAGGTCTCTTCTGATGTTCCTATAAGGTTACTTTCTGAATAGCCCTCATAACAGTGCTCAATGCACTATCAAAGGATTGGCAGGGGGTTCCACAGGGCTACACTGCAAAGCTTTCCTCTGCCCCCCCCCAGAACCCCAGCACTGGTCGACAGAGAGGGACAAAGTATTTGGAACACACCTTAGATCTGAGGGACTCCACCTGATTTCACACACTGTCCTGTCATCCTTCAAACGGAACAGTCTTTTCCTTAATTCAGAACACCTGGGATGCCCACAAGCCATCAGAACACTTACTAACTGGAACTGTTCGCTAAACACCTTTTGTATAAGCATATACAAAAGTTGCCCCTTTATGGTGGCCCTTGTGCTGGCCAAACTTTGCTGGCGTAGCTTATGCTGGCCTAACTCCAGTTTAGGATTGCGCTCTGGGTCTCTGATGGCCCATGTGAAGGAAAGCAAAATGGACCAGACTGCTAGAAGGCGGGTGACTCAGTGCAAGGAGCAGCAGGACTCCTGCAGCTTCAACAATTATGCTGTCGAGAACCTGGGTTGGCAGGCGCTGCTTCTCATGCAAAGTGAGAAAAGCTGAACCTGCTCAACCAGGATGAAAGGTGCAGAAGTCCTTCCCTCCTCTGCGTGTAATTGACCACTTCCAGCCACCTTGACCCGACAGCCGAACAAGGGTGGAACTGCAGAAGGTGAACAGCTTTTCTTCTTCGTTATTTGCTCTTATTTGCTTCGTCCAAGAAGCTTTGCCCATGATCACAGGAAGCGTCAGACAGGGCCATGAACATCCAGGACAACAGAGGTCTCTAAATTTCTGTCTCAGGAGGACTCTTTCCATTTTGACTTGTCTGTCGTGGAACCCCGTGGCTGGTGAGTTCAGTTTGGGGAATCCCGAAGAACCCCTTCTCATGAAGGAGGCCCAATTTTTCAAGCAATGTGGAAAAAAGTCACTCCCGGGACTGCTCGGGGATTGAGGTCTCTGAAGTTTAAGCATCCTCTGTTTCGTAGTCGATTCATCCTGGGTGTTTTGCAGAGGATTCTGGGAGTGCTTGATGTGGTGGGTTCACCTGGGCCACTGGCCAGGCCCGTTTGGGCTTCTCCAAACAATACAGAATTTCCCCATCACAGGGCCTGGTCATGGCCACTAGTCGAGGTGGCTTTACCTGGGGGTTAAACACACTCACAGAGGATACGATGATGCTCAGCTGTGGTCACAAAGAGCTTCCCTTTCAGTGGGAAACTGCCACTGATGGCCTGCTGCCGAAGGGCAGCCACAGGAGAGGGCTCTTGTCCGCCTGCCCCGCTCAGAAGCTCCAGGGGCATCTGGCTGGCCACCAGAGCGGCAGGCAGGAGGCTGCACTGGGCAGAGCTCTGGTACGCCAGCTGCAGCTTTCTCATGTTCTTAGACGTACCTATGTTGAAAAAAAAATGAACTCTGTGAAAATGCCCAATGAAAATGGGTGGGGGGGGTGGCTTGTCAGTTGGTTTAAAAGGCCCTTTTCTCATGAATTAACGAACTGATCAATTAAAGACAGTGTCTCTAAAAGTCGCAAGGAATTGAATCTGGTCCCTTTTCTGGGGGGTCGGGAAAGAACCTGCAACGAGGGAGTTCTGCAGACCTGTGATTGTGGTGCTTGTGCTCCGCTGGTGCTCCAAGGCGCTCTGAGTGTCAGGCACGAGGCACCTCCCATCCGGCCTTCGTAGGAGCCCTGCCTGGAGGGTGAGTGGAAAGAGTCACCTGGTGAGCCAAGCACGGACTCGAACCCGAATCTTCCCAGCCCAACGTCTGTCTGTCACATCATACCGACCCTCGTGTTTTCCTGCTCCATCTGGCCACTCTGTGCTTATTAATTAGATTTATATCCTGCTTTTCTCCAATCATGGAATTGAAGTTGGTCAACTCGGTCGGGCCGTTGCTTCGGCGACTCCACTGGCTGCTGATTGGTTTCCAGGCTGAATTTGAAGTGCTAGTCTTGACTTTTGAAGCCCTTTACGGTTCGGGTCCAGCGTTTTTGAGGGACGGCCTCCTTCCATATAATCCTACCCAGTGGTGTCATCTACTCTCCAGTAGATGGAACGCTGGGCGGGACTTACGCGTGATCGGCAGCCCGTCCACTCACTTCCGCTTTCTTCCTGCTCACCGTGCAGCTTTCCCTG
>JAJKFI010000057.1:6236567-6267457 GCA_029204185.1 Lerista edwardsae | reverse complement strand
CCTGGCCTCGGAGGGGGTGCCTGCTCGCCGGGGGGGGATGGGTGGGGGGCGTGCCGGGTGCCTGGGCGAGCAGGCGCCCCCTCCGAGGCCAGGGAAAGCCGCGCGGCGAGCAGGAAGAAAGCAGAAGTGAGTGGACGGGCTGCCAATCACGCGTAAGTCCCGCCCAGCGTTCCATCTACTGGAGGGTAGATGACACCACTGATCCTACCCCTCCTCTTAGGTTATGGGGGGGCATTCTGACTGTGCTGCCACCAGGAGAGGTGAAGGGGTGGCAGCTAGGAACAGGGCCTTCTCAGTGGTGGCTCCTCATGTGTGGAATTCCCTTCCCCTGGAACTAAGATGTTCACCCTGCCTCTCCGGAGACCTTTTGGCAGTGCCTCAAGACCTTTCTTTTTTGGAAGGTGTTTGAATGAACGGTTGGCTGGCGTTTGTAATGAAATGGCTTTTAATGTTGGTGATTCTTGTTGTTTTAATGATTGTTTTTGTGTTGATGTTTTAATACTGCTTTTATTTATTTGAAAGTTGAAAGCCACCCTGAGTCCCCTTCATTGTGGGGGAAAAGGCAGGGTGAAAATCTTTTAAATAAATAAGTAAGTGATCCCAAATAAGTAAGTGCTACATTCGACGGTTGACCAGGTTCATCTCAGCCAGCCTAATCTTGTGCCTTGTGCCATCTAATCACCCTCACGTGGAACCATCGGCTTCCCCTCCCCCACTTGCACAAGTCTTGACATAGTTCCTGGAAAATAAAAAAAATGAACAATAAAATAACCTTTTTGGTTATTCAGCAATGACAGTGCAATTATCTTGGGAGAAAAATCCAACCGGAGTCCATTATTATCACCAATTTCTTGTTGAAGCACTTAGGGGAATTTGACAGATGAAGAGGACGGTGGGAACGGCGGTGCTAATTCTTCAGCATTATGCAGTTTGGCGCTGCCTTCCTCCTGACAACAATCACTCCTCAGAGTGGGGAGGGCATCGCCGCCGTGTAATTAGAAGGTGTCTGAGTTCGCAAAGGCAGTTTCAAATTTTATCAGATCAGAGTCCTTTCAGACCCACAAGTGCTGCGCCCTGAATATGTTATGTATAAATCAAAATCTATTAGGCTTGGCCATGATTAGAATCCCAACAACAACAGGATCGGCAATGACTATCAGGGAAAAGTTAATAAGCTAGTAGTTTTCCATGGAGATTGAAATCCAGACAAGTGGGTATTTCCTCCACCGCTTTGCTGCCGGAAAATGACATTAGCATCCCGAAGCCAACAGAGGAATTCAAATCACGGGAGAGATGGCATGCATAGAAGTGGGAAAGTCTGTGGGAGTCTGTGGTCCAGCATCATCTCGCATGTGTTAGCCAGTTCTCACCTTTCTGGAACACCCACCTGATAGAAGGGGCTGAACTGTACACTAGTGTCATGAGCTATTGCCTAGTCAGCTGTGTGCATACAGAGTCATGGGAAAGGACCCTCTTAAAAAGAAGGATCCAGTTGTCGTACAGAAACTCACTTGGCTTCCTTTGAAGAATCCTCAGTGGATTCCCCTTTGGAAGAACCCAGCATTTGAGCCGCACTTTTCAAAATGTCGGTGCCCACCATTCGTATCTGTGACACGGACGTCCCACTGCAGAGGCAGGTTGAGAGCTCCTGCTCTCCCCGACATCAAAATGTCTTTAGAGTGAGATACCCAAGGCTGCACTCCAGCCAGCGGTGCCATGCTACCGGTGCGCTGGGCGGGAGGAACGGGTGAGCGGCAGCCCGCCCGTTGCATACCGCTCCGTTTTGCCGTCTTCCCCGCCCCTGCGAAACGGAGCGTGACGGCGAAACGGAGCATGACGCAACGGGCGGGCTGCCGCTCACCCGTTCCTCCCGCCCAGCGTACCGGTAGCATGACGCCGCTGAGTCCAGCCTACATTTCTTTGGAAGTAAGTCCCAGGGAGTGAGATCTGCATTTGAGTAAGCACACTTGTAGGTCCAGGTAGGTCCAGCAGAGGCTCTTTAATATGGTGCTTCCAGCAGGCAAAGGAAGGAGGAAGTTGTGCAGCAAGTTTAGTTCGATGAAGCCCAGCTCCCCTTGCATCATCGTTGTGTTTTCGGTACTGGGAGAAAAGGAAATTTCATCTGCAGGAGACATTCCTGCTTGAAATGTGGCCAAGAGCTACAGAATGGCCAAGAGCTCCGCTGCTGATCACATGCGCCCCCAGCGTGGTTCTTGCCCAGATGGCGCTTCAGGCTTGGTGTGCTGCCCACCTGCATCCTTCTTGCATCCTTCTTCTTCAGGTTCTTCCCAGTGTCTACAACGCTGCGCGATGCCACAATAATCCCACGGTGGAAGGTTTGCTGGCTGAACCAACGATGGGTCACTGAAGGCAGTTGCTTGCTTGGAGCCGCAAGTAATAATTATTTCCTGGTGAATGCAAGGAAAGAAAACAGACACAGTGTGACGGTGGCAGGACTTCTTCCGGCAGTGGCATCCCTATGGGGGGGCGGAGCTCTAAGTTTTGCAAGGAGCCTTACCCTCCTGTGTAAATTGCTCCTCTCCCTTGCCGCTGTAGCCAGTAAGCAACGCCAAGACTTTGCTTGGGAAAGCAAAGTAGCGTGGGAAAGGAGCCATTTCCATGACAAGGTAAGGCTCCTTGCAAAACTTAGAGCTCCATTCCCCCACCCTGTAGGGACACCACTGTCTTCCAGTCCTGGCTGAGGAGCTGCAGCATGTTTTGCATGCGCAAGGCCCCCAGCGCAATCTCTGGCCTCTTCAGCTGCAAGGACACTACGGAGCGGGGGGGCCCAGTGAGGGGGCTCCTGGACATACAATGTGCAGCAGCTCTCGGAGGTCTATGGGCTGAGCTCTTTTTTGCATCATAATCAATATGAAAAGGTTTACAGATCTTCCAGGTATAAACTGAGAGTCTGTTGAACTTAAAACGTAAGTTCAATGTTATATTTGAGAATGGAAACGCTTCTTAAACATTGTGGCTCTCAAAGACCTGGAGTTGACTGCCTGTGGCTCTTACGTGAAGCCCGTTCCCCCCCCCCCTTCCCGACATACAGCAAGCAGGGCTGGCTCATCTCGAGGGCAGCGGCCTGGAGTGGCAGCATTTGCAGGGAAGGTGGCAAGCTGGCAGGGGTGCCCTGTGACCCGCAAGTCCCAGGCCAGCCCCTCGCCCCGCACTCTGCCTTCCTCCTCTCAGCTGTGGAGGGGAAGGGGATCCGGGCAGGGGCAGTCCGAGTGCCGCTCCGACGGCTGCAGGGCTGGAGCGAAGGCGGCCACCACTCCGTTCCCGACAGGGCTGGGCCTCGTCCTGCCCAAGCAGTGGGCTCCGGGCAGGCTGGGCAGGGAAGAAGGGGGGCCCCTGGGGTGGCTGCAGTGCCCACGCTCCCTTGCCTGCCCGCCTGCCTCTCTTCCCTTCCAGCGTGTCCCACCCAAGGCGGCTTTGAAGGGGCCGGAGAGGCGAGGAGGAGAGGAAGCAGCTCCTGGGGCGGGGGGGGGGTGTCAGTTCACGTCCTCGGTGGAGGGAAAGCCCGGCCCACCCCCCAGGGCTGCTGCACCGCTGGGAAGGTGAACGTGGAGACCGGCCCTTGCACAGCACTCGGGGTCCTGGTGCCGGGTTGCAAACATCAGCTGCATCCACTCCACCTTTGGCAGCAAACCAGAGACAACAGAGACGGGCCAACAGAGTCCCACCCCCACCCCCACCCCCACCCCCACCCCCACCCCTTGGCAGGCAGTGAGCCCTTCTCACTAGTGTGGAAATGGCATGCAAATTGCACCTCTGGCACAGCGTAATTACCTGCGCATAATTACCTGAATGCAAAGGGATGTTCACCTTCTTAATTGCATTAAAATTTATTCAAGTAATTAAAGCCAAGACATTGTAACGAAGAACATGCAAACAAAATAACTATTAAACAAACGAGGACAAAAGCGGGGAGAAGCGTTCGCTCAGCCCCCTGAGTTGGCTAATAAAATCGTCAAGAAATGCTCCTCAGTGTTTGGGGAATAGCCCTGATTCCTCAGTGACAGCCTCAGCGAGTTCAGAAGGAGCAGGAATCCGTCTGCGGGAAGGTCGCGCTCAGCTTTCGAGCGGGGGAAACTCCCTGAGAAATGTCCCCATCGGGCTTCGCAGGCCAAACCCCCGGAACCCCCCATGCAGTGAAGCAGCGGCACCACCGCGGAGCTCCACCGCGCACTGCGAGGACGTCCCAGCCGCCCTGGGGCACGTCAGTCCCTGTGGGGCAGACCTGCCCCGGCTCGAAGGCTGAGGTGCACCACGAAGGAGGCTCCGGCTCCGGAAGGGGGTCGGAATTGGGGGTGCGCAGCAGCAGCAGCTGAACCAGGCCCTCCCCCCGCCCCGGCCTACTTCCCTGTCCCCACCCTTCCCCTCCCCCTGTTCATCAAGGTGCCTCTTGGGGAGCAGCTGCAGGGATCCCGCAAAAGATATTCTGAACTCTGCAGTCTCCTGGGGGGGGGGGCACAGCCATCATTGCCCTCCTTGACAGAATAGTCAGTCCGCACCCAGGATGCAGAGAAATACGGCCTGGCCAACGTTCTGGTTTTTCTCCCCCACGGCAGGAACGCTTTGCCATTCTTGACTCATTAACGGCTTCTTCCCCGGGACTTCCCCCCCCCGCAGCTTCTTTTGTCCCCCTCAATTTGCTGCTGACCTCAGCGACTGACCGTCCTGGCCTGGAGGTTCTTTGTTCCCAACAAATCTTCAGGGGACGTGGGGGGGGGGGGGGCGGCAGAAATCACGTTCTCAGTACGGATTCACCCTGCAGCCATTTTTGCCCGGTGTGACGGTGTGGGGCAGGACTGGATCCCCTCCCTTCTTCCAGGGAGGCAGGCGGGGCCCAACGGAGAGTCGGAGGCCAGGCCCTTTCCCAGGCGAGGCAGACGCGTGAGTCGGGACACACTTCGGACGAGGCCGCCCTGCGCTTCGCTGCCGGCTGCTCCGCCGTGAGCTGCAGTCGGGCGCGCAACGTTCGCTGGGAGGGGTGGCAGGGCAGAGGGGAAGGAAGGGGTTTGGGGACAGCCCCCTGGCCAGCCCCCGACCCCCCCGACCCAGAAGCAGAGTCCATCAGAGGGGTGGCGGCAGCGGCGGCAGGAGGAGGAGGAGGAGGAGAGCCACGGGGGAAGGACAGCGGCTGGGGGGTTCCACGGAAGCCGCTTCCACGGGCGCAGGAGCCAAGGCTGGCCAAAGGCCTCCGGAAGGCCGAGGGGGCTGCCCAACAGCTGCCCGGGCCCACCTTGCCCGCCCCATCCCCCAGGGTCCCTGCTCAGGCTCCTCCTCCTTTTCCAGTCCAGGGAGGCGGGGGGAGGATCAGGAGGGGCAGGGATGGCCCAGCAATAAGAACATAAGAACCTAAGGAGAGCCCTGCTGGATCAGGCCAAAGGGGGCCCATCTAGTCCAGCTTCCTGTATCTCACAGCAGCCCACCAGGTGCCCCAGGGAGGCAGGAGACAACAAGATGCTTGCATCCTGTTGCTACTCCCTTGCACCTGATACTCTGAAGTAGCCCACCACCAATGTAAGGAGGCTGCACAATCCATCATGGCCTATAGCCCACGATGGACTTTTCCTCCAGAAATCCATCCAATCCTCTCTAAAAGACATCTAGGCCAGATGTAATCACCCCCTCCTGTGGCAAAGAGTTCCACAGATTAACCACCCGCTGGGTAAAAAAGTACTTCCTTTTATCTGTTTTAACTCTCTCAACCCTCAGTTTTAGCAGATGCCCCCTGGTTCTGGTGTTTTGAGAGAGGGAAAAGAACATACCACTATCGACTTTGTTCCTCCCGTGCATGATTTTGTATGTCTCAGTCATGTCCCCCCTCAGGCGCCTTTTTTCTCGGCGGAAGAGCCCCAGACGCCGCAGTCTTTCTTCGTAAGGGAGGTGCCCACATTGTTCCTGCTGCCGGAGACCTGAGATCAGCCTCAGACCTCTGTCCCAAATACCCCCCTTGGCCGACCCACCAGCTGGAGAGGGTCTTCCTGGCGGGATCAGGGCTGAGTGGCTGCAGACACCCCGGCCAAGCGCTGCGCAGCGAGGAGCTCAGCCACACACACACACACACCCCGTTTGGCCGTGACGTGGTGGGTGGCCTCGTCCCTGAACTCTCCCAGGCCGTAGCACCACAAGTCCCGATGCCGTGCAGCTGCTGCAGGGCCCACGCGCAAGGGCGCACTCCTGCCAGGGGACGCGGGTGGGGATTCCCGTCAGCCTCCCTTCCAAGGCCTGGGGAGCTGCTCCAGGGACTCCTTCCCCCACCACAAGGGGAGGGAGCTCTCCTGCCTCGAGGCTCGTCCTTGGCCTCTTGCCCCAGCTCAGGCTACAGAGAGGGGCCTCTTGCTGCTGCCAGAAACTCAAGAACCCCCCCCCTTCTTTCCCACTAGCCTGTCAGTCAGGCTCCCTTTCCCCTCCCCTCGTGGTCTCCCAAACCTCCACTTGACGGAGGGAAGTGCTCTCGTAGTCCCCCAGTTTGCCCCACTCACTCTGCCCCCTCTCCCCTCCCCTCCCTTCCTAGCAGCCACCTTGCCCAGGGTGCCGTTGTGTGCGCAGGCTGGTCAAAGCCCCCCCCCATCGTTCAGGGTGGAAGTGAGCAAGCTCAGTGCGGCCCCCATTTTCAGTGCCCCCTTTTGCTTTGGCCTCAACACACCCCTGTAATTGTTCGCATCTCTCACTGCCACCTCATTCTCCTTCTGCTGCGAACCACGAGGGGGGCAACGGCAAAGGGTAGATAATGTGGACTCCGTCTCCAGGTACATAAGGCCAGAAAACACACCTCGGTAGAGAGCCAAGATTCTCCCATTAATCTTCAAATGGCCATCAAGGTCAAAGAGATATTGGGGGTTGATCAGTGATGTCATGCAGGGGGTACGCAGGGGTACGCGAGTACCGGTTTCTAGGATTATGGCTGGCCCCGCCCATTCGCCCACCCACTCGTCGACTCCGCCCCCTGCAATGTTTGAATTTCCTGCATGTTTGAGTTGCCTGCATGTTCTCAGAGCCAGGCAGGCAGGCAGGCAGCGAGCGGAGCCTTTCCTTGCCTTGCCACTGAAAAATGAGTTGCTCTGGGGTTTTAACATGATGCCAGGCCTCCTTCACATGTTCTGGGGGTGCTGTGGAATACTGTTGCAACTGTTGGGTCAGTTTAAAATAGTCTGAGGCCTCAAAAAGGGCTTTTGTCATGTCCCTTCCTGCCACGACCTCACTTCCGGCTTATGACGTCACTTCTGGTGGGCGGGTCCCGACACGTGCCAATCAAAAGTGAGTACCGGTTCTTAAATCATTTAGATGACACCATTGGGGTTGATATCACCCAGATCAGTACGAAAAGAGAAAGGAAACGCAGGGTTCTTCTTCCCTCCCGCTGACAGTGATGTTCATGCCCCGGCAACCTGCACTGTCCAGGCTCAAGGGCATTTTTACATTCATTCCTGCACGTAAGATTGTCTTCAGCAATCTAGTTATTGCTCGGAGCAAGCGGTCACGCTGGGGGCCCAGGTCTGGCTGCAGGCTGGGGGGAGAATTGCTCAGGCTTTCCGTGAGTTCCTGTTATCTGGGCCAAAGTGCGTCTTTGGGTTTGGGTGGCACAAGCAGCTCACACAGCCAAGCAAACTGACGTCCTCTTTCTGAGCAAAAGCGGAACATTCTGGATGGCTTTAAATCTGAATGGGAGAACAAGAGCCGAGGGGGGGCCCCAGCAGGGGATCAGAGCAGAAGCACTTCCACGTCCTTCGAATGGCCTGAGGGCCCTTGTGACCCTCACCACACCTTCCCCACCCCACTATGCAGCTGCACTGTTGGCCGCTACATCGCATCCGTGCGCACCTTCAGTGGTCCCTATTTCTGTACTGCCCTTCTTCCAAGGAGATCAGGCCGGTGTGAATAGCTCCTTCCTTCTTTTTACCCTCACAACAACCCTGCGAGGTAGGCTTGGCCGAGAAATAACGACTGGCCCAAGATCACCCAGGAGGCGTCGTGGCTGGGCAGGGATTTGAATCCGGATCTTCCAGGTCCAGCACCCAAACACCTCCCAGCTCTCTCAGTTGTTTTTCCCCCGGTCTGCTGTCACTAGTAACAGAGAAGAAACAGGATGGGACAACCCGCTTCCCTCTGGCTGAAGTCAAAGTGGGACGCAAAAAGGGACGCAAAAAGGGCACCCATAATCTGCCAAGGATTTGCCCACCTATTTTTAAACACAAGCTAACTTCTACAACCTTCCAGGACTTTACATGAGGATTTCTTAGCTTGAGCTAAGGCAGGCTTTGTCTTATTTAGCTAACTAGTCACTGTTGTGTGTTCCATTATCATCTCAATTAAATTGAGTTTTTTTTTAATGACCTGTGCTAGATTCTACCCTCTGAAACTTTGCCTTTGGGAACGATCAGCCGTGTCATGAATTGCCCCCAGTTAGCTTGATAAAAAGCTATTTGAGAACGGGCTGAAACTATTTCTGCTTCATGCCTCTAAGGCCAGGCATGGAAGAGGAGGGAGACAACAAATGTGGAATTAGCAGCTCAGTAAGATTTCCATCAAGATGTGGGCAGGGAAGACATTGATTGAGACACGTCGGTGGTTCATTAGCATTGTTTGTCTTTGAGAAAGTTCTTGTCGGGCTGACAGACGAAGAAGAGACACTGCAGAATGAAGACAAAATGATGATACCGCAGCAAAAAAATAGGGGGGGGAGTAACGAAGGGCCACCCTGTTCCGAAGTAATTACATGAAGATGGATATCACTTAGCAGAAGTGTGTTGCTTCACCGTCCCAAAATGCTTGATTATTTAGACAGCCCTCCAAGAGGTTTCAGAGTTTCACAGACGGCATTAAATATCTCACAATTATAACATTAGCACAATCTGTGCAGATTTGGGGCACTCAGCATGGAGAGCCTGTTTTGCATCTGGAGAGGTCTGGCTTGTTATCGGCATCCACAGCTATCCCCCAACATCCACCCAGAATGCAAATGATGCGATGGGGACTGGTGGAGTGTGTGCCTGCAGCGGGAGAGGGAAACTCGCTTGGCTCACAAGCGGCTATTTTTGCTCATTTTGCTGGGAGAATAATTGCAGCCCATCTTCTGCAGTGGAAATCCAGGATCTGGAAGGATCTCAGATGTGACACGGGGGTCTTGGGTGCGGCAGCCCCAAAGAACCAATTTTGCCAATCACTGTTCATAACAGCCTCTTCTCTCGCAGGAGGAGACGGATGAGCAGGAACTCACTCCCTGCCTGGCCTACACACACTGGGCCGAGCTGAGGCAGCAGCCATGCACGCACGCGCAGACACACACACACCCCTGCCCAGGGGGCCAAGGCGGTTACGGGAGGCCGCAGGACCGCTTGGCAGAGCCATTTCGCAGACCCAGCGAATTTCAACAAAGCCTGCAGGACTGACCTGCAGTCTGAGGCTCCCAACCTCCAGCCCAAGTGCCCGCGAAAGAGCCGAAGTGGTTGGCCAGTTGGCCAGCCGGCTGAAGCCAGGGGGGCCACCTGCTTGCCTCCATTGTCCCTCCTTCCATGCCCTGGATTAAGAGCATAAGTGCAGCGCATGAGGAGAGCGCTGCTGGATCAGGCCCAGGCCTTTGCCCCTGAGTCCAGTGGGAAGTGAGTCGCCACCATTGGGGCCTCCTGTGTGCACCTGCCAGTCCCTTGTCCGTGGGATGAAGGAGCTGCTTCCGCAAGAAGAGGCACTCTGCAACAACAGTCGCTGTTCTTTTCAGAGCACTCGGCAACCAGGCCGATTAAACATTCAATTAAACAGGAAATTTGCTCGTGTAAAAAGCTTGCAGGACGGAGTTTTACAATGTTCATGTTTATGAGCTCTTAAAGCTTTCCAAATTAATCACTCTGAAAATGTGTCTGCTTTTGCTTGCAGGTGAAAAAAATTCATCTGCTTCCACCACTGTGAAATTCAGAGAGAGAGAGAGAGAGAGAGAGAGAGAGAGAGAGAGAGAGAGAGAGAGAGAGAGAGAGAGAGAGAGCCTATTACCCCAAATGAGGGCTTTTGAACACTCTTTTTTTGGCTCAAAGAATGAGGAAAGAATTTTCAGTTTGCTGCACGCTGAGGCTCATTGATGATTCATTCAAGGATTTCGTTTAACACAAAACGGCATGATTACTTTCTGCGCTGGGAATGGGGTCTACATTTCTGGAAAGCAGGTTGATATGTACATGATGAGGTGCATGACACAGAGTGCAATCCTGTACTCTGTGGGCCTAGTGAGGCCAACATTGCAGGGCCGTATCCCAAGGCCCGTCAGGAGGAGGCGGCAGCAAAGTCCAGGACAAAGGGGGGCTCTCCCCTCATACCCGCATAAGCCCCGGTCACCCCTCCGGGCCTGCTCAGATCTGCGCCTGCTGTTTTGCAGGCGCAGAGGGACGTGCGGAGAAGCGGCCCAGACCGGGATCGCCCTGGCCAGGGACGGGCGTTAGGATACGGCACTGCGGCCGTCCTGTGTCACAGCCGCAGCCTCCGCCCACTGCGCTGCCCAGTTACGTCCCCAGAACGCCCCTGGAACGCCCCCGGGGGGGCCCTGTTCGACGCCGGCGCTTGCCTGGCACGTGGCCCAGCACCGGCACTGCTGCTTGCACCGGTCCAGCACCACAGCACCAATGCAGACGCGCTTGACGGCACGTTTGCGACAGCGTTCGGCCGGCGCAAGAGTTTAGCGCCGGCGCAAGGGGGGTATAGGATTGCACTGACAAGCCTGGGATGGAGGAATATACTTCAGGCTATTTGCCTCGTTTCCAAGCCAGAGCAAACGGCTGGGGAACTGGATGCTCAGCTGTCATCAAGAGATTATCTTCAGGCTGCCCGTGTGTACATTGCTAACCCCTGGAATGGTGAACCAAGCCCCTCAGAGCTCAGGAGGTGGGCACCGAGGCAGCAAGAGAGACCCCTAAGTCAGCCTGTCCTGTCCTATGGGCATTTCTGCCAGTGGGACGCTATTCCCGCTGGCGTAAAAGGACTTGCGATGGCGCAAAGATTGCGCCGTGGCCAAGCCGTTTCAGGCAAGTGCCACAAGGCAGCTGCAGCACCAGCTCCCGGCCACCGTGGACTCCGGAGGGGGCCAGGGCAGGTGGGCTGGCATGGAGGCGTTTTGCGGGCAAGTAGGGGAAGGAATAACTGTGGGGAGGGGGAGGAACTGGGGACGTGACAAAGGCCAAAGGGGAGATTCGGCTGCAGCAGCTTTCGTTGATCCTGTCCTCCATTTTGCAACCCAACATGCCCCGGCTCTCCTTGCACCAGCAAAATGACTGGCGGAAGTCCGAGGAGACCCACAGAGGATTGGCCAGCCTTCCAGAGGTCAGGATATTTTTTATTTGCCTCCTGCAGGCTATCCGATTCCCCCCCCCCATGATTCCTGGGAGAAATATCAAGAACCTCAGATATGCAGACGATACCACGCTAATGGCAGAAAGTGAGGAAGACCTAAAGAACCTCCTGATGAGGGTGAAAGAGGAAAGTGCCAAAATTGGCTTGAAGCTCAACATTAAAAAAACTAAGATCATGGCCACCACTCCCCTCACTTCCTGGCAAATAGAAGGGGACGAAATGGAAGCAGTGACAGACTTTATTTTCCTGGGCTCCAAGATCAGCGCAGATGGTGACTGCAGCCATGAAATTAAAAGACGTTTACTTCTTGGGAAGAAAGCTATGGCGAATCTAGACAACTTAATCAAAAGCCGAGACATCACCCTGCCAACCAAGGTTCGCATAGTCAAAGCGATGGTTTTCCCAGTAGCCATGTATGGCTGTGAGAGCTGGACCATAAGAAAGGCAGAGCGTCGAAGAATCAATGCTTTTGAATTATGGTGTTGGAGAAGATTCTTGAGAGTCCCCTGGACTGCAAGGAGGTCCAATCGGTCCATCCTCCAGGAAGTCAAGCCTGATTGCTCCCTGGAAGGACAAATCCTGAAGCTGAAGCTCAAATCCTTTGGCCACCTCATGAGAAGGGAGGACTCTTGACAAAAGACCCTCATGCTGGGAAAGATTGAAGGCAAAAGGAGAAGGGGGCGGCAGAGGATGAGATGGCTAGACAGTGTCACCGAAGCGATGAGCATGAAGTTGGGCAAACTCCGGAAGCTAGTGGAGGACAGGGAGGCCTGGCGTGCTGTGGTCCAAGAGTTGGACACGAGTTAGCGACTGAACAACAACAACATGATAGCATGCAGTGCATACTTTTTGGTGTTGCTGCATGCTACAGCCTGATGGGGGCTAGGACTGGGCTGTGAATTTGGAGACTCTCTTCAAGGTGATCCTGATATCTGAGAAGACGCAGATAGTGGCCAGAGGGAGCCTCCTCATGCCTGCCCTTGTAATGCACTTTGAAGAACTTGCGTTATTTCCACAAAGAAAAACACACATAATCACAAGATTGACAGTTTCAAATGTGCCTGCTGACATTTTCGAGCCAAATAACGTCATCCTCAATGTATCTAGAATTGCCACTGATCTGGTGTTGAAGGCTTAGTGCCCAGTGAGACGGGAAACCTGTGCTTGGGCTGTACCATTCCAGATTTCATAGGTCACGTGATTTGAAACCCCCCCCCATACAAAATATTCTCACCAAGCCTTCTAGAAGTTTCAGTCAGCAGGGCAAGACCTCTGAGGCCAGCCGTCCCCCCCCCCATGTGCCAATTTTCGGTTTGAATGAATTCAGCCTGTGGAGGAAGTGCCACCTGCAAACGTGGGCAGCTTAGTGCCAGCCGGGCGCTGGGCTGGGGAGCTGGAAATTCAACGCCAAGCACGTCTGGTGTTTGCAGCCCAGGCAGGCAGGCACTTCAGCCCAACCCGGACTGCACCACTGTGATCGGCATTGGGGGCCGCGCAGGTCAAGCCCAGCAGACACGGGAGGGTGGGGTGGGGTGGTCGGCAGGCCGATCGTTGCTTAAGGGCGCAGTTAATTCTCTGCACCTGAGGACAACCCACCAGCGGACCTTCCACACTACACAGCAGGCTCTTGACGCTGCCCCCCAACACAGTTTTCTCGCGTTACAATTTCACAATGTCCTCCACATTAGTGTGAAAGTTACGGCGAGTGTCACAGCAACCGCATGTTAATCTTCCTGAAGGAAAGAGTTTTCCTTTGCAGGATCCCCTGAAAGCAATATATGTAAAAATGAGAGCCGAAAGTCACCCTGGCTGAGCATCCCTGGCTTCCTTTGTATTCCGCTGCCTGCCTCTTCCACCCTCAAGTGATGCATTAACAAGCCTCTTCAAAATGTTTTCCTTTCTTAGCTCAATCCGTAATTGTCACTTTGCCTCCTAATCCCTCCAGCAATCGATGGCCAAACGTAATTTTGATGTTAAGGAAATCCAGAGCTTCACCGAAAGGCAAAGAAGACGGTTCCTGGGCAAAGGGGGAACGATTTTGTCCCCCTGTTAAGAGTACATCGTGCCCAGTGCAATGCATTGCATGCTGCTTAGCTACTTTGCCACTGTGCCATCTGAAAATAAATACTCTCTCCGGGGGATGGGATCAGCCAGGTGGCATCCAAAAAAATTCTGCATTTAAGGTCAAAAAAGATTCAGCATGAATTGGGGGGGGGGGGTAAATTCTCAGTGTTACATTATACGCAACATTCAATATCTTTCAGGTTTGCAGAATTATAGGATTGGGCTGTTACTATCCAATGCCTTTAAAAAAAGTTTTACAGGATTTTCTACCAAATCCATCACCTACTTTCTTGAGCGGTTTGCCCCATCCCTGAACGTGGGCCTTTTCCTGCCCTGTGGACCTATGGAGGAGGTTGCCACAATCCAAAATCTTCTTGAATGGAGACCTGCAAAGAGGCCAATTTCATCCATACGGATACCAAGAAGAGGTTGTTGGTAGCATTAGACTTGACTGTACCCCATGCTAACTTCTGAACATCTGCAAGAGACAGTATGCTCCAAAGAGTACCAGAAATTGTCACTTATTATCAGTCTACATATAAATCAGTTGTGAAACTTTAAGAATTCGTCTACTTGAGACTCAGGGAGGGTTAGACTTAATGATCTTGTAGATCATAAGACCATAAGGCCACGTTTGTAAGAGCCCCACTGGATCAGGCCAAGGCCCATCTAGTCCAGCTTCCTGCATCTCACAGGGGCCCACTCAGGGAGCACACAGGACAAAAAGACGTCTGCATCTCATTGCCACTCCCCTGCATCCGGCATCCTGCGGTAGCTTCCTTCTAAAGTATACACTACCCACCATAGCCTGCAGTCACTGATGGACTTTTCCTCCAGCAGTCTGCCCAGTCTCCTTTTAAAGGCACCTAGGCCAGATGCCTTCACCACCTCCTGTGGCAAAGAGTTCCATAGATTAATTATGTCCAACTCAATAATTTTTATTAGTCCTTAATTTTACCCTGCAGCAAATAAATAAATAAATACACCTGTAAATGTGTTTATGCTTGGCATCAGTGGCGTCCCTACGGGGGGGGGGGCTGAGCTCTAGGTTTTGCAAGGAGCCTTACCTCCCGTGTAAATCGCTCCTCTCGCTTGCCGCTGCAGCCAGTAAGCAACGCCAAGGCATTGCTTTCCCCCCTGAGGATTGGCTAAAGTGGCGTGGGAAAGGAGCAACTTCCACGGCAAGGTAAGGCTCCCTGCAAAACTTAGAGCTCCGCCCTTCCCCCACGCCCCGGTAGGGACTGCTTGACATCCACTGCGTGACATCCAGAGTTTTTCCACATTGAAGATTGCAGTTAAATCAGATCCTAAATAGCAGGAAAAGGAAAAAACTTGGATATATAACTTATTAAAACTGAGTGTGCACAGAAGTATATAGCCAGGCTGCCTTTGGTCAATTCAAGAAAAAGGAAAAAGGAAAAAGAGGAACTACTTGATCCTACTTTTTTTTTTTTCCTTGTACATACTTTAAAGACATGGAAAACTTGAAGAATCAAGTCATTTTTTCCTGCAAAAAGGGGGCTGACTGCCCTGCTCTCATTCTAAAAGGAAGAAGAAAGTAGGCTTCTTACAATCAGAGCCTTATCCAGGCCACATGAAAGCAGAACCAGAGAACATGAGAGGCAAGCTAGACCTCATTCCATCCACAGAAGGGACTTCATGGGTTATGTTTATGTTACGGATCTGAAATTCAGAAAAGTTTAGACGTGAAGTTTTACTAGGCTGTACGTCTGTGCTGGTATACTGTATGATTTTGCGGTATAACCTCTGTGACTACCAGAGACATTATATAACGTGTTGGTCTGGCTGCAAACAAACTTAGCTTTGGAAAGCTAGTTGGTGGAACCTAAATGGCAAACGGAACTACCCCAGTGAACAAAAAGTGACAGGAAGCAAGCTGGCGTTAGTGAAGGAAAGTAGAGACGCAAAGCAGAACTAAGAAAAAAGACCACCAAGAATTCCCCCCCCCCCAAGTACGGAAAATGCCTCTTGGGGCAAACTGGATCTATTTCCAGCCACTGTGCCGTGGCCTGCTGGGATGTCATGAGAGTTTGGGGGAGGGTCACTTGTTAGTGGGGCCATTGGGGGAGGTGAGCCCCCACCAGCAGTGTGGGGTGTGCCTTGTCAATTGTCAGAAAAAACTCAGGGAGGGCCTTGACAATTTTAGCACCTTGTCAGTGCACCAGGAGATGAAAGCGGCTGAAAATCCCTGTCCTAGGAGACTATCTCTACCATAGCCCTGAGATATCAGCATACAATGAATATAGAGTTAAGAACCTTTTTTACTACTTTCTCTGTTCTGAAATAAAATGTTTTATGAAACCTTCTGCAAGGATTACTGGAGAGCGGCACAGACAGTTCGGTTTGTGAGGTGGGAGCGTGTTTTACGCCAAATGCAAAGCCAGAGTCGGCTACACGTGCGCTTCATGGTCAAACACATTAAACGTAGCAAGAACGGCGGCCTGACGGCCCCCCAGCCGCTCGCAAGGGCCTCGCCAGGAATGAATGAATGCCAATGATCTCCGTTTCAGGCAGACGGAGCGGGGGGGGGTTGCACTGCATCGTGGTGAGACAGGCAGGCTGGACTTGAAGTAAGTGGGCCGCTTGTCAGGGTTGTCTGAGAGGCTGGGGGGGGGGTCATGGCCTGCCTGCCATCTGCAGAAGGAAAGGCCGAGATCAGTGCACTGGGCACCGCGGCCTGATCCACACTTGCACTGGTCAGCCGGCATCATCAGTTGGCGCACACGCACAGGCACACACACACACACTCCTGCAAAAAAGCTTGTGCGCGTGCCTGGGGTCCAGGGCTATGAGGCGTCAGCAGGGCCCACGCGCAACAAGGCAGGAGCCCAGCCGCACAGTCCTGACCGGCCAAAGCCTCTGCTGGCTCCTGTCGCGTCGCAGGCAGGCCAGGCACAACGCCCCTCCGCAGCGCCTTGGGAGCCCGCCAGGCCGGCACACGGATGCGCACTGGCTTGCTGGTGCCGGATCAGGACCACAGATGGTGGGTGGGGGCGGGTGGAGGGAGGGTGGAACCCAGGCAGGGAGGGGGCAGTCCGGGAGGCGAATCGGCCTCCAGCAGGGGTGGCCCGGCTGCAGCAGCACCGGCCGAAGCCCAGCCCCTGTCCTGGGCCCCAGCGGCATCGCGCTCCGCACCGAGAAGGAGCCCCCTGGCTGTCCTCTCCGAGCACCTCCTGAGCGAGATGCAGCCCCTCCTCTGGCAGGAGCTCCCCGGCCTTGGCCCCAGTGCACAACGCACCACTCCTCACGCAGCCCGTGTGAGAGGGCACCCAAGAAGGCTCCTGGCCAGCGAGGGCCAGACTGAAGGCGCGGCCCGTCCCCCTCTTAAGCCAGCCCTTCCAGCCCTAGCTGGGGAACCGGGGGGGGGGAAGCAGAGCTGGTGGCCCAAGTAGGTGGAGTTTACAGCAGCACCACTTGGAGGGGGCAGAGGCCGCCCCTGTCGCAAGACCAATTTCACGTGGCCCCAGGAGCCCTGGTCGGAGGGCCCCGGACCCACCCTCTTGCTAAAGCAAAGCTCCGCCTGGATGGGGCCACCTGAGAACCCCACCCGGCTGCTGGCAGGACTTCCACGGGGCATGGCGAAGAGGTGAGGCATCAAATAAATGCATCCATTGACAAGTCGGTTTTTTAACAGGACAAGAAACCTCAGTGGCTTGACTGGGTCCGCCCAGGGGCCTTGCCCTCCTGGCCCTGCCCAGGCACACGCGGACCCCCCCCCGGCTCGTGGGCTGGAGCCGCCCAGGACGGGAGCAGCAGTCAACGTGCAGGGAGGGGCCTGTGCCTCGGAGGACGCCAGGGAAAACCGCGCAAGTCAGACAACGGGGCCTCACTGCAGGCTTCCCCTGAAGCCACACGGCTGCGAGCCACAAAGCCTCAAGCGCCGTAGCCCAGCAGGGGCGTGACAGACTCTTGCCTGCCTGCCCAGCACAGGGTCTCGAGCACCTGGCAGGCAGGGTCTGTGGGGGGTGGTTGTGCTTGGCTCTGAGCCACGAGGCTGCACCAGTTTTCTGGAGAATGTCACAGGGAGCAACCGAACGCACTCTGGTCCACGGTTGTGGCTGCTGTGCGATGTGGCCCTCAGCCCCACTGCTTCTGAGGTGTCGCCAGAGCTAATGGTGCAGTATGCTATTTGCGTGCATTTCCCTCTGCGCGTTCACTGCAAGCCACGCAAGTGAACCTGTGGAAGACTGGGGGTGGGTGGGGGGACTGCGCAGAAGAGGCCTGTGACATTAGCCGGTCGGATGGTGCTTTCACAAGCGGTTAATGTCCCTTCCGCGTCTTCCGCTCGGCTGGCTGGCAGACCGGCGGGAGCTGTCCAGACCTGTGCGGGCCGTCCTCTCTGACGGGCGTGGGAACGGCCTCTGCCGACTGCGGTCAAGGGACAGTGCAGAACGGCATTCCTCCGTTGCATTAGCAGAGACACAGCAGAGTAAGACCCCCCTGAAAAGGCCTTTTGAAGCACCAGGAGAACAGAGCTCTTTGCCACTGGACAAAACGTGGCTTTCAGCAGGAAGCCGCTCAAGCTTTTCACACCAAAACACAAAGCCGCTCTGAGATTCACGACTCCAATGTCAACAGACGTAGTTAGACCATTTCATGTTCTTTATGCCAACAGGGCCCCCGCGTGTACATCGACCCAGGTACTCAATGAGGTGGGAGGGGGCAATATCCAAGATGATCAACCTACGGAAGTGCTAATGGATTTACGGGAAAGAAGGCATTTGTCACCATCAAAGCTGGTTTCCGTATTCCAATGACCCTTGCTTGATACAGACAGAAGCCTTGAAAAGAGCATTCAGTTACCCATATACCGTATTCTGCTTTCCTTGCAGTTGTGGGACTGGCGAATTCAGGCCTTTGAAAATAACGAATGCCAGTGTGCCTAACCTGGTGGGCGTTGCAATGGAACAAAGAAAGCCTCTTTGAAATCTGATAAGCAAAGGTGATCAATAAAACAATTTGCTCATTGGAACTGGGGACTGGCAAACATTTTGGCCCTCAGATCACATTAGTTTCAACAGAATCTGAATTTTTTCCCCCAAAATAATTGTTAAAAAGTCAGATTGTGTACAAACCGATATGCAAATGTTCTCCCCTTTTCTTCCTTTCAGCCTTCCAAATACCCCAATACCCCAACAGGAGTGAGGAAGAGCACCCTCCCCCCATTCCGTGGTATGCAGCATGCCGAGGAGTCAAGAGTTTTCTCTCCTGGGCTGTGCTAACCAACCAGAAAGTGTGAGGGCTGATGGGAGTTGTAGTCTTCAGCCGGGCTATTGCAGTGGCAGGGGCTCTCCCAAAGACTAGGCCCCTCCCGCTCCACCCAGCCCATGCGCCCTTCCGGCTTTAACACAGCATCCCACAGATGGCCTTTCAGGCACACTTGAAACGTTGCAATGATGCAGCAGAAGATTCTGGCCACTTCGCTACTTGCAAGAATCTTGCAAATAATGCCTGGTGCCTCCTGTATTTGCTTCACGTCGTTCACGTATTTTATTGCAACAAGTTCTGTGTTGGGTCCACCAATAAAGTGTTTTTACCTGACTCCTGTAACAGTCATAAGCCCAGGGAAACAAAAAAGAGACAGCAGAAAATATGCTACTTTGGATTTCTTTGGGAGATCACTGATTATTTAAACCAAACTGAGAATACACTCCAAGGCGGCCTTAACCCCTCTCTGCATAAACACATAATGATGATCAGGCGCTCCATTTACTTATTAAGTTCCAGAGAGAAAGAATTATCCACCTGTTACCTTTTTTGCAGATTTCCTCAGTTGCATTATACGTGCAACATAATTAACAGAACAGTCTGACATGTTTCAATAGGACCTATTTTCTCCTCCCAATGAAGGAATGATTGGAGGGCAAATGGAGAGGCTTTTGAAAACGAGAGCTCACAATGAGAGACCGCAGAATCCTTATTATCTGCTATTAGCTTGGGCTTTAGGTGGGAGAAAAACACCTTTTTCTTGGATCAGTCACTGCACCATCTTAACAACTCTCCTCTCGGAAAAAAGACAATTGGTGGTGAGGCGAACGGGAGAAAAATAAACTCATTGTGTGTTATGCTTTGCTTGAAAAGGAATTGTGGGAACTGACCTCTGAAACGGGTTATTTAAGAAATTCTTGTCCTTTAAAAACAATCACTTATTTCAGGTGCCCTGGGGGACTTCCCAAAAACAGACCGTGAGGCTTTCCGTAATTTTTCCTATAAAAAAAAACACGCACACACTCCGGCATATCCTCACGTAGGACCATCAGGCGTCCGCTTTGCCATGAGGGCAGCCTGCGGGGGACGACTGCTGCTGGGCTGGAGGTCAGCCGGCAGAGACCTGCGCCCACAAAGGGTGCTGCGGAAGTGCTGGAGGGCACCGCGCGGCGACACCTGGAGAGTGCCCAGCCCCGGCAGGGAGGCCGGCTCCGCTCCACAGCGCCGTTTCCAAACCTTCTGCTGGGTAGCACAGGTAAGGTTGCACCTGGCAGTGGAAGGGCGACAGAAGGGTGATTTGGAGGCAGGGAGGAGGGATGGGGGGCAGATTTGGCCGGGGAAGAGGGTGGGGTGGTTGGGGCAGGCCTCTGCTGAGTCCTAATACTCCCTCCTGGGCCAGCTGGTGTTACAACGGGCTACTTGGACCCACTTTCAGCGGGTAATTAATCTGTGGAACTCCTTGCCACAGGAGGTGGTGATGGCATCTGGCCTCGGTGCCTTTAAAAGGGGTCCGGACAGATTTCTGGAGGAAAAGTCCATCGTGGGCTGCAGGCCGTGACGGGTAGTGCCACCTCCATACTTCAGAAGTAAGCCAACACAGAACGCCAGGTGCAGGGGAGTGGCAGCGAGATGCAGGTACCTGGTGGTCTTGTGTGCTCCCTGAGGCGTCTGATGGGCACCGTGAGATGCAGGCAGCTGGACTCCTCCATGGGCCCACTCTGGCCTGATCCAGCAGGGCTCTTCCTACGCTCTTACGTTCACGAGCTGAGCAGCTGGCAGAGATCGAGTGCAGGCCTGCCCCCGTTTCCGCAGGGGTACCGTTCCAGCCCCCCCCCATGGACCCCTGAAGCCGTGGGCTGGGCCTCCGCTCAGAAGACGCTCAGTGCCGGGCGCTCCGTGGCCAGCCACTGCCCGTCAGCCGCAGCGCCTCCGCTGCCACGTGGGGAGCACGGAAATCCCCGCGGCCCCGACCTCAACGGCATTCCCCACGTGACGCTCTGTGCAGCCGCCAGGTGCGGTCAGGCTCCCCTCGTGCAGCACCGACCATTCAGACTGCCGAGTCTGAGTCTTGGTCCGTGCAGCATCACGAGGGTCGGGGTCACCCAGTGGGTGCAGCAGCCGGCCCGGCCCCTTCCGCCTGAGGTGCGTCACTTCCGGCCCATCCTCCCGCAAAGGCCCCCCCAGCTGCCTGCTTGGCTCTGCGCCGTCCTCCGCAGTGTCCGCTCGCTCCTGCCGCCTGAATGTGGAGCGCCCCTCTCGCTCTTCCGCCCTCAGATTGCCAGCCGCCTCTGGCACCGCCATGGACAACATAACAGGCTTCTCCCCACAGGGACGATCGAGAGGGGCATCCCCTTGGGGGGCTCGCGTTCCCCCCAGCCCCCGATCACAAATCCCTGCCATGCTTGGAGCAGGCTGCCTCGCTTCTCTGTCAAGTCCCATCGCTCCAGAGCCGGACAGTTTTCTAATCTGCTCCAACGGGAATCGACTGTCTCCCACCAGCCCAGGAGCAGCCGCCAGAGTGACACAACTGGGTTATGCTGAGCGAGCACCGAGCAGGGAAGCGTCACTAATGGCGCCGTGTGCGCTGAGCGCTCTGATAACAAACTGAGCCAACAGCCGCCTTCCGCCTGTGCAGTCAAGTGACCTGCAGTCACCTTCCAGACAACCACGTGCTACATTTTAACGGAGTCAATTTGAATGGTTAGTTGGTGCAGTTTTAATCTCCCGTTGCTTGCGGGCGAGAGACTTCCGGGGATGCAGTGCAGAGCAGGACAAAGGCCTCTGGAGTCCGCTCGCCTTGGTCTGGTCCGCCTGGAGGAGGGCGCAAGGCAGCCCCAGGGTCCGCAGGCCCCTTCCTCGCCGCTGAGAAGGGGTCGGCTAGTGCTGCCTCACAGCCCAATCCTGTTCAAGGCCGGTCTGTGTGGGGCAGGCAGTCCAAGGTGGGGCAGCCAGGGACCAAAGCAGCAGGGAGAGGTCAGTGTGGAGAAACATACTCACCTCCTCTGCTGTTCCCTGGTCCCCTATGGGTCTACTCAGAGCTGCGCCAGCTGTTTTGCTGGCATAGCTCTGGACCACCTCAGGGGCCACATGAGGCCCGGGGTGGGAGCTTAGAACCCACAGATGCTGCTGCGGCCCAGATCCGCCCCAGCCTGCCCTGCCCTGACCTGCCCATGACCTGCCCCCACTGCCAACCTTCCTGTGCCCAATGGAGGAGCACCCAGCCCACCAGCACAGCATGCGGACAGAATTGGGGTGTAGGTCAGTCTACATTCTAAGGTAGACCTGATGCAGGCAGGCAGGCAGGCAGGCAGGCAGGAAGGAAGGAAGGAAGGACGGACGGAATTGGCCGTCCTCTCTCGGGCCTTTGGAGCAGTCAAGAAGCAGTGCGATTCCGCGATGGGGAGGCAGAACGGCATTTCCAGGCACGGGGCTCCCACGGGGGACCTGAGCGCAGCCCCACCTCTCTCTTGACTCCCCGGCACAGCCCTGCACAAGTCGTTCGCTCTTAGCCTCGTTCTCCTTTTGAGAATAACAGGAGCCTTTTCCACAGCACCAGAAAATCTGCCTCCCTGGCTGAGCAGCTGGTGCCTTTGTGTGCTGAACTACTGGGGAGTTCCGGGACTCGGGACATAAACGGGGCACCACCAGGCAGCAGGATCATGTGCCCCTCCCGCCCCAGCTCTGGCAGTCTTTGTCTCTGGGCGCCCCTGACCAAGGAAACGGCCCCAGGCCTTGCCGTGTGGCTGCTCTCCCCCGGAGCCAGCTGGGACCCTCCCCCTGGCCGACTGCCACGCGCCTTCTCGCACGGCCCAGCCTTCTCCTTCCGCTCCTCAGCCGGCTTCAGCGCACAGGCCTGCAGGGCTGGCCGGGAACGCAGTTGGCACCGAGCCCGGAAGAGCCTGGCCCTGCTGTTGGACCGAGCATGAAGACGATCTGAACCCACGTCAAGCGCCAGCTCTGCCCTCTGAGTCGCTGCATGTGGGAATGAGCACAAGACCGTCCGGCGTTCACACCACAGCAAACAAGGCTTGGACAAAAATGTCTGGATTTTGGAATCTTTCAGTGCCTAGATAAGAGGTCATAAGAACATAAGAAGAGCCCCATCGCTGGATCAGGCCAAAGGCCCATCTAGTCCAGCTTCCTGCATCTCACAGCGGCCCACCAGGTGCCCCAGGGAGGCACGAGACACAAGATGCTTGCATCTTGTTGCCACTCCCTTGCACCCGGTACTCTGAAGTTGCCTACTACTAATGTAAGGGGGTTGCACAATCCATCATTGCCTGTAGCCCACGATGGACTTTTCTTCCAGGAATGCGTCCAATCCCCTCTTAAAGGCATCTAGGCCAGATGCCACCACCACCTCCTGCGGCAAGGAGTTCCACAGATTAACTACCCGCTGGGTCCTCTGCCAGTACACCCCCCACTCATTCCACCCGCCCCCACCCAGTTCCCTTCCCTTCCCACCTGCAGGAGGGGGCCCTGCCAGGAGCTCTGCTCCAGCGCTGGCCTCTGCCGGTGCCACGTGCGGGTCATCACGTGGGCCGCCAGCACTGTCCTGGCCCAGGGTGGGGCTGTGAGTCTCAGTCAGCCGAGTGCCCAGACTCTGCTTCCTGCGGGTTCCCACCTGAGGCACTGAAGAGCACACGGGGGGCGGGGGGGCTTGCTGTAGCCCAGTGGCACATGCTCCAGGAAGGGCTGTTCCCCATTCAGGACATCCAGCCACCCACCGCTGGGGGGAGGGGGAGAATTCGGTGCTCTTCGTAGGCTGCAGCCGACTAGCAACGGCATCTGCGTCTCTTGAAGAACCAGTCTGGAGCCCGGAAGCCGTTCCTGGTCCTGGCCACCTCCTTTCCAACCCTCCACTGCCTCCCTCTCCACTGCAGGCTGCAGGCTGAGCCCCTGGCTCCGCACTGGGGTCAGCCACTGATCCACCTCATCCCAAGCACCCTGGACTCCGTCCCCAGGGCGTGGGCGGGCCCTCTGGCTCACCAGCACAGGCCACAGTCTTCAGCTCTCCAGCCTCCTCCTCCTCCTCCTCCTCCTCCTTCTTCTTCTTCTTCTTCTTCTTCTTCTTCTTGAATTATCTTTCAGCCTACTGGAGTTCGGGCCTTGTTGGGATATGATTTAGAGCACTGGTGTAAATTTGCAAGTTGAAATGGGTTAGCAACTGAGCTTTTAGGCGGGAACCTGATCATGTGATGTGTACAGGTAAATGTTGCAATTCTGTACGGGCTTAACTGGACTGTGTATCAGTTAGTCTGTGTTAGTGTGTGAGGAGCTGTCTTTGGAGTGAGATGTGTGAAGAGAGAGAGAGAGAGAGCTTGATATGATTTCTGAAAGCTGTTCTATGTAAATATGTTCTATAATACAAAGTTATATTTAGAACAAGTCTCCGCATCTTTATTTGGAAGAACCTAAAGGTCACTCAACGTGTCCACCCTAACGCGCCAAACTCTCCTTCAGACCTGCCCAGCCTCTTGGTGTCCATCCGTCTCACTTGCTTCAGGTGATCCGTTGTCCACTCAAGGACCTGATCCTTTGAGAAATTGGCACCCAACCCGGATAACGACACTTGCAAGCAAGGCTGGCTGCTTCCATTCCGTCCTGAACACACCTAGTGCTGATTCACAAACAGGCTAATAAGCAACAGGGGCCAACAAACCAAGCATTATTAACCAGTGGCGTTCCTAGGGAGGGCAAAGCACCAGGATTTGCAGGAGCTGAGCACCTATGTAACCCGGCCCCTCCCCCTCATCTTCAGAGCAATTCACTGCCCAGACAGCAAAGCATCTGAACCAGCTTTTAGAGCAGCGAATGGCACTGGAGGCAAGGGGGAGGGACCAGGTTACACAGGAGCTCAGGCTCCTGCAAAACTTAGCACTTTGCCTGCCTCCTCATAGGAACCCCACGGTTGTTAAACTGATATGCTCCTGACTTTCAGATTCATTAGACAACACATGACTTCTAATCAGCCTCTCCTCAGTGATGTTCCAGTGTCTACAGAAATTGTGCAACTACACTTGCCCCAATACTGAGCCAAATTAGCATCAATTAGCATCTAAATTGCATTCTCAAATGAGTGCATTAATGCATGCACATCATTTACAACCCCTCTCCCTGGTGATCTGTGCTTTGTCGAGTGCTGCAAATTTATCAGACGGCCAGGATCCGTCTGACTCGCAAGGACTGCCGGCCAGCCTCGGTGTAGGTGGCACCTGCTGATTAAAGGAAAATTCATACTAGTTTTGTTTAAATTTATGGCACAGCTTGGCATGTATTTTATCGCCAATATTGGGCTTCACTGCAGAAGTCCAAGGGCCAAATCGCAACCTGATTTACAGCCAACTCCCAGCGACTGGTTCCATTGGATGTTTTGCCAGGAGCATGTTTGGGCCCATCGATCACTTTGAATGGGCTACACACGTAGCGCTTTGCAGCCTGGCGTCTCTTGATGGATTTCGTGGCTATTCAGTGGCATACCGAAGGGAAGGCAGAAGGTGGCAAGCCCAGCATGAACTCGGCGCTTCGTCTGGGGCTCCCTGAAAGGCGACGTCTGCGCTCCCTGTCGGAGTGCGCAAAGCCAGGAGTGTCAGCAGAGCCAGGCCAGCCCTTGCTCCCGGCCTCCCTTGGCGGCTCGTCCTTCTCCGTCTGTACCAGCGGGACGTGGTGCCGGAGCGTTGGGGAGCGAGAGGCGCGAGGCGGGGTGGGGGGCGCAGCAGAGGAAGGGGGCGATGCCCAGCCCAGTCCAACCCCGGCTCCTCCGTGCCGGTGCAGCGGCGTCTGCGTGGCGTCTGCTGCTGCAGGGAGATTTGCTCTCCTGCCCTGGGGAAGCCCCAAAGCCAGAGCCCCTTTGGCCCTGATGAGGACGGCGACAGATGCTGAACTCCACCCCCTCCCAGATCACCGCAGGGGGGGCTGGCTGACCTCGCGCACTCCTGACCCTTCAACAACTACGAGCACAGCGTTGCCTGGTGTGAGTTTGGTCAGGACACTGAGCGGGGCCTTTCCGGTGGCGGTCGTCCTTTCACTGCGGAACGTCCTTGCCGAGAGGGATCTGCCAAGCAGGTTAGGCCAGAACTGCGCACCGATCTGGGTCGGCTACCAAAACAGCAGCATCCCCCGCGTGGGCCTCCCCTCCACTCCACTTCACACTAAAGGATACCTGGGAGAGGGGGAGGAAGGACTCCGCCCAGGCTGCCCTGCCAAGGGGAAGCTTTACGGACACTCAACAGACCTTCGGCCTCTTCCTCTTTGAAAAACAGCAAACAAGCATTTCGCTACTGCGGCATGTCTGAGAGTAAACGTTGCTGTAATTATTCTCTTGTTTTAGTGGCTCTCTCTTTTGGATGTATTTAACAGTTGCCGTGCTTTTATTGCTTCTTGGGTGGGTTTCTGTTCCCAAGTAGCTTTCATGTATACAGTAATTTAGCTGAAAAGTGAGTAAGAAGACGGCGGAAATGCCATTGGCCAAGTCATAGCAATGCTTCGTTCCCTGGCCCCTTTAAGCTTTCCTCGTTTATGCACACGGGAGGTGTATTGGAAAAGGCGGGAGCCACCCTGAGGATAGGGAGTGGTATCAGCAAAGGCCCCTTGTCCCAGATAAACCAGGGATTATGGGGTTAATCCCAGAAGGTATTTGCAGGTGCAGATGGGCGTGGCTGATGAATTAGAGCCTGCCCACTGATTGGTTGGGATACAGGACCCATAGTGTAAAGCTGGAGGCAGCAGAGGGAGAAAGGGATCTGGGATGGGACCTGGGAAGGTCCTGGAGGAGGGCACCAGGTAGGTGCAGGATGGCTGGACTGCTGGCTGTGCTGACTGCCTGTTGGATGGCCTGAAGGAAGGACTGGCTGAAAGACTGGCTAGAGGAAGGACTGCTTAAGGTAAGCTCATTGTGGGGAACGACTGTGGGGAACAGTTGTTTGGCTGCCACGCCCCTGGAGCCACCAGTGGAGGAGGCAGTTGTAGCTGGGACAAGCTGACTGCCTGTTGTTTGGTGGTGGGGTTTGTTTGGAGCAAAGCCAGTGATGAGGGCAGTCTGGAGGAGGCTGGCCAGCCAGTGATCCCAAACAAAAGCTGCTGAGAGAGAGGAGGCCCAGTGGGTGACTGATCCCCCTCTCTCTTGCCTATCTCTGAGGCCGCTCTGGAGGGGAAACAAGTTAGCCCAATGTGGGCATTGAGGTCCTTGGGGAGGCCCGGCAGGGAGTTTGGCGGAACCTAACTTTAAGTTCTCAGTTGCAGGACGGGATTTGGCGGAACAGGAGGGAGACCCCTACTCTGGCACTGTGCGCTTCCCTCGGTGGTGGGTGAGAGGACCCGGCCATCGCTGCGAGCTCAACCCTGCCTGTAGGACCAGAGAGGGGCTGCTCAGGCTGGTGGCTGCAGCCTGGCACGGGTGGGGAAGCAGAGGCAGAACCCGGCGGGGCTCCTCGACTTGAGCCGCCCATCTACAGGTAGGATTCCATGGGGCAGAAACCCAGAGGCGTTCCTCCAGGGGCCAGGCTGCTAAGGCTTGCAGGAGCCTGAGCTCCTGTGTACTGTGGCCCTCCCCCTCCCTTCCAGAGCCATTTATGGCTCACAGAGCCAGCTCCACCGCTTTGCCCTCACAGCTGTGAATGGCTCTGGAGGTCATGTAACACAGGAGCTTGCTTGGGGTCCTGAAAGACTTGGCATTTTGCCCCCTCTGGGAATGCCACTGAATAGGGCCCCTGACTTCGGAGGCTTGTGTCATTCATTCCTCACGCCATAATCCATGCTCTGCCTTGCGGACGGTGGTCCAATCAGCTCGCTGGTGCTGTGACTCGACACCCCCATTCCAGCCTCCATCCAAGGACTGCTTCACCAGCCAGCGCCAAGTGGGCAACCCCCCCTTTCCTTTCTGGCTGGTCTGCATCCCCCTCCCTGAGTGCTGCCAAAAGGCTGAACCTTTTTGGGAGGGCTCGACTGCAGGTGACAGTCTGCCCAACCCTACGCCATCCATCCATCCATCAATAGTATTTATTTACCGCTGTTCGACACAAAGTTCAGAAAGCAGTTTACAGGCAAATAATAAAGTTAAATGGCTCCCTGTCCCAAAAGGGCTCACAATCTAAAAAAAATGCTGAACACCCCCAGCAACAGCCACTAGAAAAGACACTGTGTGGGGTGAAGAGGGACAGTTACTCTCCCCCTGCTAAATATAGGAGGAGCATCGCTTGAACACACAGACATGGGACCGCTGCATGCAACTGTTTTCCCACTGTGGGTGCAAGTTACATTTGTTTTTAAAAGCCCTTCTGGTAACAATAGATGTCTTTAAACATGTGCTGGTTAATCTGGTTGAAACAAATTAAAGCACGGAGGTCTATTTTTAAGTCATTGAATTTTGACCGAACACCTTGTCCGTCCTGTTCAAAACATCAATCAAGCATTTCAAGGAACTAATTAATTAGACTTTCTACTAAATTAGTTCATTCTGCTTTTTCTGTCTTTCTCAGCAAGTCATTGTTCTCAATACCTTTTGGATCCATGTGAGGTCGACAGAACCGCTTCCCACGAAATGAAATCGCCTGGAACTATTCATTAGGCACCAATAATGTCCATTCTGTGCTCATAATGTCAATACGCTGTGCAATGGAGTGGGGGGGAGTCATTCCTGGCTGCGTCCTGGTATTCAAGGGCCAGACGAACCAGCTATGATCTGAGGCCTCTCTGAAAGGCCAAGGGGGAGTGTGGAGTTCTTCTTCAGTCTTCTGGAAGGGTTGTTGTGCCACATTGTTGTGCCACTTCAGAGGAGGCCCGTCCCCGAGCTGCCATCCCTTTGACTTAGATGATCTAAGAGGACAGCCGACTGGTGTGTATGGGAGAAGGCGGTCCTTTGGGAAGGCCGGGCCCAAGTCACGAAGGGCCTTAAAGGTCGGCACCATCGTCTTGAGAGCGGAAACGAAGGGGCAGCCAAGGCAGCTGCTGAAGGAGTGGCCCTGCTGAGTCAGCCCGTCCACCCCCTGTAACCACCCGGGCTGCGGCATTTTGCACTGACTGTAGTTTTTGAACTGTTAGGGAAGCCCTACATACAGTGAACTACAGTAGCCCAGCCTTGAGATCACTAATGGAGGGACCCCTGTGGCCAGGTCAGAATGGCCCAAGTATGGTCATAGTTGGCACGCCGATAAAAGCTGGGCAAATGCTCTCCTAGCGCAGCTGCTGCCTGGCTCTTCCGAGGGAGCTGGGCATCCAGGAGCACGCCCAGACTGAGCGCCTGTTCCTGCAGGGGGGGGGGGTGCCACCCCATTCAGGGTGGGCAGATGACTCAGTGCCTGCACTGCGGATTGCCTGGCCAGGAGGACGTCTGTCTTTTACCGAGTCAGCCCCAACCGATGAGCTTTCATCGGTACCCCAACTGCCTCCGGGCAGCACTCCGGGACGTGCACAGCCTCTTCAGCCTGAAGTGGCAAAGAGGGAGTTGCATGTGGTCAGCATTTTGGTGACGCCCCACTCCAAACCCCTGGATGATTTGGACTCGAGCCAGCCAATTAGCAGGTGCTGGTCCTAGCAGACCCATTGCGGGCTGTGCCTGGGTTTTTCCCTGGGTCAAGGGTAGAAGCGTCCCCTTGCCCGGAGGAGATCTCCAGGCTGGAAGTTTCCCCAGCAGGACACGCAGCAAGCTGAGCTGCCCCCACCACACCAGTGCCGGGGAAGTGGGCCCGTATGTTCCATGGTGGTCTTCTCTCCGTTGAAGGAAACGTTCATATGGCAAGATACGGATGCTGGCCTGCACAAAATTAACGTGGACCTGCTCGCTATTTGATTTATCCACATTGAAATGAGAATTTCAGTGAAGTGCTGTAGGTGCAAAGTTTAATGTTTAATGTAATTGTCAGTACAATTATTGCTGTTGTGATGTTTCCCATTTCTCCAAAGTTCCTCAAAAATTACTACTGTTATGAAACTGTAGTTTCATGGGAACCTGGTAAGTTTTAAGAGAACTACTCGTGTGTAAATGCCTCAGGTGGGGGTGGTTAGTTATTGAGCTACAGATAAAAAGCCTCAAGGAACAGAACTCTCTCTCGGCTCTCAGGGAAGGTTAACTCCACGGGTTGGTGTGGAGGCTAAGTGTAGTTAGTAAGGCAAGGCTCTCTTAGGTATTCTTTTTCTTTCTGTCTTCCCTGGGTCCTGCTCAACCAAGTTAAGTAGAGGGGTTGATTATTGTTATTTTAAGTATTCAGGTTTTATTACGGAATCGCTGTAGTTTTATTTGTAAATTTTAATGTGTATGAATAAAATTGGATTTTTATTTGGTTTTTTTAAAGGGGGTTTTGCCCAGGAGCTCCCCTTTCTTTTACTAAGTCTGGGCTGGTGGCAGCGGTAGTTACCCCAGGGGAGGGGAGTTGCACCCCCCCCCCCATCATAACAACTACATAAGACTGTTAGCTCATTTTTTGCCAGGTTAAAAATTAAGGATTGCATTACTCCACCAACCATTTTAGAATTTGAAGTAAAAGCATTACAGGGTTTTTTTTAGGCAAAAAATCTTAAAGCAGATTTTCTCTCAAATTCCTTAATCTATAATTATATCACTCACACATTCTTTAAAAATTATCAGATTTTGATTTATGTCATTCCATTTATAGCCCTGGGTTATCTGTTGTATTTTTGTATAACCTTAAGAACAAATTTTATCTGGTTGAAAATAACACACATACCAAAAAGAAAGGGGAAAAAACCTACTTAGCTGACGTGGAAGGAATAACTGGCCCTTTCAGTGCAGGCTGCTGTACTTGGTTCACACGTGAAAGAAAAGGCAAAGGAGTCTTTGAAATCTTGTGCGTAGCCCAGTCACTGTTCTGACATGAACTGTTTAAAATAATAGTAAAGATCGACATTTAATGGAAACACAAGAATGTTGCAACAATCATAGAGAAGAGTAGTCAAACTTTGCAGATAAGATCAAGTTTTAGCTTTCTCTAATTCTGAACTGAAAATAGTTGAGGGGTATTTTTCGCATTCCCTCAACACGTCTGTCATCACAGAATACTGGAAACAGGTTCTTTTTTAAAAAAGAAAAAAAAAGCAGGTTTTTGATTACAGGCCTCGTGGCTTTGGGACTGCCAGGTGTACCAAGAGATAAGGAGTCCACAGTGAAAAAGAGCTGGATAAGACTTTTTTTTTTTACTTTCTGAAAGTACCTGTTCCAGAAAGCTTTTCTTGCCGATTTTCTGGGTGTGCTTATTTATTTATTTATTTATTTATTTATTTATTTATTTATTTATTTATTT
>JAJKFI010000057.1:6223471-6236557 GCA_029204185.1 Lerista edwardsae | reverse complement strand
TTTATTTATTTATTTATTTATTTATTTATTTATTTATTTATTTATTTGCCAGGGTGCCACAGTCTGTGGCATAAGAGGACTTGGCGGGAGCAGCAGGAATGGAGCCAGCAAAGTACACGCAATGTGGGGGGGGGGAGCATCGTTATTAATCCACAGCCACGGGCAGCCGGGGTGGCATCGACGCCAGTCATCCTCGGGCTCACGGTTTTCTCCAGCACAGAACGGCCCGGGAGCCTTGCCATGAGAGAGTTGGCAGGTCCCTGGGGGGCCCCCTGCTCCAGGCCCTGCAGCAGCCTCCCTCCCTCCCTCCCTCCCTCCCTGCGCAGCCTCTGCTCGAAGGCTTCCAATGCGGGAGAGCCCACAACTGCACAAGACAGACTGAGCCAGCGCTGGGCAGCTCTCACCACTAGGGAATTCTTCCTCGTGGATGGCTGAGCTCCTGCGAGCACCGTCTGCATGTAGCAGGCTGACAGCCCAACCCTGACTGACTTCCCACAGGGTGTGGGCTGCAGACTGTGGGCTGCTGGAGGTCTCCTCAGGGTAAGGGTCATTTGTCCCCTTGCCCTGGGCTAAGCCCCAGCAGGTCAGCTCGGACATGCGCCAGAGAGATGTTGCTTGCGCAAGTCCGCATTGATCCATACAGGTGGATGAGGCCTGGGAAGGGGGTTGGAAATGGTGCTCTGGCACTGCGGACTCTGCCCCCACCTGGGCCCGATCCATCCACCCCCCGCCACTCCACTCCACTCCACCCTCTTCCCATCCCCCCTCAGCCCTCTCCCTGCCTGCTCAGCTCGGACAAGCTCGGAAATGACGCCACTTCTCGCCTCAGTGGGTTTGGATCTACGACGGTGGCCGGATTTCATTTCCATGCAGACTTAATGGTTGTCTGCACCGTTCACCAAGTTGTTGGCTAACATGTGGCAGATCTTCCTTGGTGTCACAAAGTGGTGGCCTCCAGTCGTCCAGCCACTCGGCTCTGCTTCATTAGTACCGTCTTCCGTGGTGAAGGCGGATCACAGATTCTCCACCCACAAATGAGACGCGTCCATCAGGACACGGGTGCTGCCCGGGGGGGGGCATGTTGGGTGCCTGCAGCTCGGCCCCACCCCCAGCATTCCACGGCCCTGTGCAGGGTTTGACCCCAAGTCTCCTGCCACTGGCACTGCCATTGATTGCGTGTATTAACTGGACGTGACGGAAATATGTGCAAGTAGTTTCTGGACTGTGGCTCTACACAGGGGTAGATCGGAGGAGAATCTGGCCCTCTCTGTCTTTGTGGTGACCCCTGTAATTTCAAACTGTCTGATTTCATTACCACAGCCAAGGAAATTCAATTAGTTCATTAAAGTCTACTCAAACCTCAGTGAGGTTTAGTGTGACTTGGAAGAAGCCACTGTGCATTTGCATTCTTAAACAACCTGCATTGCTTTGTACCTTGTTGCTAGTTGCTTTTGCATGCCAGGAAGTAATGAATGTGTGAAGAGTTCACCTTGGTAGTTAACACCTGAGAAGCCGAACCTAAAGACACCATCCATAGAAATGGAAATGGACATAGGCATTTCTACTGCTTAATCTTCTGATGTCATGTGCTGAAAATTCTCATTGGCATTTTCATTATAATTGGTCGAAACAACAATGCTATGAACGGATAACATAATTTGGGGGAAAAGTTTTCCAGCTTTTGAAGTGAAAATGACATTTATCTTGAATGAAAATTGGAGTTTACAAAGCTCTCGTGTTTGAAAGTGTCAAAATAGTTAAGACGTCTTCAAGACAAAAATTAAGAATTACAAAATGGCAGTGACATTTCATGAAATCTCGCATCTTGCTAAATGACAGCTTCTGCCAACAAAACGTAGTGATAGAAATCCAGAACCATTCTACTCTTTCTCCACAGCACAGGTGCTGCTGCTTTTCTTGTACTGCGTTGCATTTCCTACGGGAACTGTTCTGAAAACTCTGGGTCCCCCACATATTCAGGGCGGGAGCATCAGCAGGACTGTGATCCAGGAGTGGCTGGGCAGCAGTTCGAGGGGTTAGGCAGCAAGGGCCACCCAAGGCAGGGCCATTCTCTGGCCAGTGTCAAAGCAGAAACATCTATCCCCGGAAATCAGGGTGCGAGGAAATGGCCGGCATCGGGACCGACCAGCAGTGGAGGCAGATCTTTGGTCCATCAAACGCAGAGAAGTGGGATATTTTAATCGATGACTACTTCCCCTGTGACACCTCCCTGGAAACCGTCTGCAGGACTAGGTGGGCCTGTGGTCTGGCTCAGCAAGGCACTGCGTGTGCTTTTCGGTGAGATGTTGGTGGTCCCGGTGAAACAGCTCGGCCTGATTCAGGAGCAGCTGCCCGCGCTTTCTGGGAGAACCAGGAGCACCAAAATGGCGCAACCAGCCCCTTACATGGTGAAAACCAGGTGGGGGGACCCTCCGTTTGACTGCTGGGGAAGGGGCAGTGGCAACGCAAACGTCCTGTGCGAGCAGCCGAGTCGTGTCGAAAAGCAGCCGTCAGGCCGGGTCAAATGCCAAGACGATCTGCTCTCCAGACCCTCACGGGCCAAACCCCTGGCTCTAATTAATTTCCTCCGTGTGGTAACGATGCCCTTGCAAGCCCCA
The DNA here is from genome assembly GCA_029204185.1 of Lerista edwardsae. Lineage (NCBI taxonomy): Eukaryota > Metazoa > Chordata > Lepidosauria > Squamata > Scincidae > Lerista > Lerista edwardsae. Next base: position 6,233,939 of record JAJKFI010000057.1, on the reverse strand, counting down.
CCGCAAAGGCCGAGCGCTGGGAGGTCGTTTCACTTAAACAAACGTTTCTGTTAATGCTCCTCGCCAAAGAATCCCCCTCCTAACATGCAGCGTGAGCAGCCGGCCCCCCGGCAGTGGCTCACCTGAAACTCTTGTGCCGCTAATATTTAAAATAGCTGGAATGAGGCATAATAACATGCATTGCAGCGAAGCTCGTGTGTGAATATTTTAAAACCCACTGAGAACACTCTGGAAGGTAGACGTTTAAATGCAAGCATAATTATGGCACAATGCGATAAAAAGGGACTGCTTGTAACAGGCCTGATCGGAGGCTCAGGAGTGCTGCGCATGCTGAGCGCATGCTGAGCGCTGAACACACTGCAGCTTGGTATAAGGTTTGGTGGGTCCAGTCCAAGCGGCGGACTGGAAGCGCTGCAGCCCAGTGCTCAGACGCGGGGCCAACTCCAAGCCGAAGGGGAACTGGGCAAGAAGCGGCACCGAGCGCAATCCCGACCTGGAGCTAGGCCAGCACAAAGGAGGAGGCCGCCCATTACGAGGCCCTTGGAGGTGACCGAACGGTCTGGAACGGGTCACGGAGGTGCAAGGCAGAGGGTGGGAAGGAGCGACTTTTGCCACAGGTGGGCCGGTCCCAAGCTGCGCTCGCCAGTGTTGCAGCACATGCTGCTGTGCAGTGGCGCAAGGACCTTCTTAAGAGGGGCGGCAGCAGCAGCAGCAGCAGCCCCCCTCCCGGCCACACAGGGCTCAGAAACGCGGAGGCGTGCAAGAGCAACGGCCGTCCGGATGACACTGCGGGGGCAACCTCAGTCTGAGCACGCACTCTGCCTTCCCGCTGCTGGGAGAAAAGAGCAAGACCCTCTTCAAAGGGCACAATGCGTCTGTCTCCCCGACAAAGTGCCTTTTAGAACCTGCGCGAGTCAAGTGGGGCTTGTGAGGCACATCAGCTCCCACCAATTCATTCTGAGGACGCCGCCACACTCACCAGCTTAGAGGGAGCTTAATTACAATCAATGGAATAATTGGAGGGAGGGGAGCGCGCAACAGAGCACCGAAATGAATAGGAAGCATATGCGTAAGTACACCTTTGGGCACATGCGGCAGAGCCACAGGCCTGTCATTAGCCCTCGCAAATCACATCTCTATTTGCTTACGTGTCTGGGAAAGAGACAGGAGGATGGACGCAGCTTCCGAGTGCAGAGCCTGAATTCGGTCCCGGCAGCTCGTGGCTCCTCCAGTGGTTCACTCCGCTGTCCTGAGCCCCGGCCAGCCTGGGGCTGAGGAGCTGCACGCGAGACGCAGCAAAGGCTGGCAGGAGTGGGGCTGCCGTGCTGTCCAGTCCCCGGGCCCCGTCCCTCCCTCCGGGGCCCAGCACTCGCCAGACAAGGCGTCCGGAGGTCTGAGTACGTGGACGGGGATGGGGGGCGTGCAGGAAAAAGGGGGGGCCAACGTTCGCAGATGACCGAGGGGCCCCCAGTCCTGTCCAGGCTGCCAGAGCTGGTCACGCGCTGCACCCTGCGGTGGTGGGGGGGGTAGTCCCAGAGGCCCCCGCAAGGTAAAGGAACGCTTGCTCCCTTGTGCAGCACTGCGTGGACAGGATCCGTCCCCAGACACGTGGCATGGAGGGTGGGTTCGCACTGCCAAGGCCCACCACAACTGCGCACAGACACGCCACACTGCGGAGGAAGAGCGTTGTGGGGAGAGGCTGGGCCTGGGAGCAGCGCGCAAGCAGGAGTGCATCCGACAGTCACAGGGCGTGCAAACATCGGGGCTCTTTCTGACCAAGGCTCCACCCACCTCCTCCAGGGGCACGTCAGGGGCTCTGCTCAGCAGGCAGGTCCCCCCCCTCGCCCTCATCCCTCTGCTGGACGTGGGGAGGACTTAGGGAGAAGAGGGCGGGGAGCCAAAGGCGCTCTGTGGCAGCAAGAAACAAGCACGCGCACGCACGCACACACGCACGCACACCCGGAAGCAATGCCTCTGCCGTGACACTTTCGACTTTCTTAACAGCCGCCTGTCTCCAGCCTCAATCTTTACATAAGTTATGCAGGGATTGGCCAGAGTGGACAGAGGGATGTTCTTTTCCTTCTCTCACAACACCAGAACCAGGGGGCAGCCACTAACGTTGGGTGCTGGGAGAGTTAGAACGGATCAAAGGAAATGCTATTTTATCTAGCGGGTAATTAATCTGTGGAACTCCTTCCCATAGGAGGTGATGACGGTGTCTGGCCCGGGTGCCTTTAAAAAGGGATTGAACAGATTTCTGGAGGGAAAGTCCATTGTGGGCTACAGGCCATGATGGGTGGTGCAGCCTCCTTGTGTTGGAAGTGGTCTACTTCAGAATGCCAGGTGCAAGGGAGTGGCAACAGAATGCAGGGGTCTTGTTGTCTTCTTGTCTCATGGGCTCCCTGAGGCCTCTGGTGGGCCGCTGTGAGACACAGGAAGCTGGACTAGGTGGGCCCCCTTTGGCCTGATCCAGCAATGGGGCTCTTCTTATCAGTGTGGAGTTAGTGTTGCAAGAACCAGAAGGGCCCCTTTCCTTCGGTGCGAGACCTCTCAAAAATGATGGGTAAAATGGATCTGGCTGCGGTTCTCATTTTCCCTGCCTTTTTTTCTATGTCATGGGTGAGGAACTAGTGCTGTACCTACTGAGGTAATAACTGATGGAGCATTTGAACCCAAGTCCACCTTTATTGTCTGGACAAGCCTATTCCTTGGGGTAGCCCAAGTGAAGTGTGCCAATATTTTGCTGGAATAAGCTGTTTGTGGATTGAAAGGAAAATAACTCTGGGACATATTTTAATTCATCTTGGTAATATTGACAGCCAGGCCTGTTCCCCGAAGAAACGTCCTGCCACGCTATCCATTTCACACTGGTTAGCATAAGCCTTGAGGACCCGGCTGCCGAACCGGATTGATGAGCTTTGTTACGGTTGTAGAAGAGCCCCATAAATTAAGAGCCTTTTCTTTCAAGGGGAGGGGGGGCTGCCTGGGCCGGAGACGGGGCCTTGGGGGCGCGCAGGGGAGGGTCCGTGCTTCATTCCAGGGAGGAGCAGCCCCCAGCTCTGCAACGCAACGTGCCGTTGAAACGTCCAGCATTCAGGAGAGGCGGCTTGACCGCTGGCCGGGGAGCCCCCTCCTGTCAGGCTCGCTATTAGGCCTGGAAAACCAAACGCATTTCCACGCGCGCGTCTAGAAAGGGGACACTTGGCTTTGGGGTTTATGTCTGACAGGCGGCAACAGACACCCTGGACCCGCGAAGGCGAAGACAAACCACCGGCCGTGTTTTTGGGGTGACCTCTTGAGGTGACCGAAGGGCTTTGGCAGGCCTGGAGCTCCAGCTTGGCTTCGGTCTGGGAGGGAGGGCTGAGCGGCAGGGGAAGAGTCTGGCCGTCTCTGCAGCCGCAGGCAGTTGGGCAGCAAATGTTGCCCTGAGTTTCATTGATATTGTTCAGTCAAAACCCATTGTGGGTCTGCTGCCGTCCGAGCATAATAGCAACCCGTGATGATTTATTCTCCTAATACCAGACGAACGCACGCTCTCGGGCAGCAAATTCACGGTGCTAATATTTCACCTCCAGATAATAATGAATCACTGCAGGTATTTTTTGAAGTCATGCGCCGCATTCTATTTGCATGTATTATTTGGCGTGCGCATGCTCCCCCTCGCCCCCTTCCTCCCGAGGAGCAGCAGTCACCGTCGGTCGGCTAAGGAGCTGGAGGCCGCCCCACGTTGCCTCATGGGCGGGACAGGGTCGGCTGCTGCCGGGGACGGCTCCTGCCTGACTGAGGACGCCTGCAGGAGACCCGCCCCCCCCCGCTCGCTCGTTGGTAAGAAGGGGGCCAGGGCCTCTCTGCGTCAGGACAAAAGGCCCGTCCCGGCCAGCACTCCTCCCCTCTCCGCAGTGGCCAGATTGACAGGGTGTCCTTTCTGCGCTTACTTATATCCTTCCGTTTGGCCTCCGGTGAGCCCCCAGGGTGACTGGAGCTGACTGAGTTCCCGCCCTCGGAGTCTCAGGAGAAGTTAGAAGGATTTCAGCAGAAATTCTGTGAAGTTCCTCAACCGGTCGCGAAGCTGCTCATTCCAAAGCTGCCCCAGAATTTCTCCCAAGTGGTGCTGCTCAAGGTGAAATGGGGAGGGGCCCCACGGCTCTTCCTCAGGTCGGCTGACGCAAGAGGCGGGTGGTCAGCCAGACTGCTGAAGCAGCAGGTGGACGCTCCGCAAGGGGCCCACAGCCACAAGGAACCAGGTGTTCTTCCTCCCTCGCCGGCTAGCAAGAGCTGGCAGTTCTTCTCGTAGTGGTTCCTCCATCCCCACCTGGGCATCTTGGCAGGCCCCAATCCTTGAAGGACGTACAGTCAGGTCTCGTCCATAGGACAGGCAGAACTAGTCGTCTCTGTCACTAGGACATTGTTAGGAGATCAAGACGGGGGGGCTGCCATTTCCCATGACAGCCACGATCCCTCTGCCATTGTGTGGCCTGGCTCCCGCACAGGGCTGGCCCCAGCAGCAGTGTGGCCCAATGTGGGGTACTCCTGCAGGGCCCCCACCCTCCCCGCTCGCCAAGAAGAGCCCTTGTGGTGCCCCCCACGGCGCCTGGAGAGAGTCGGGGGTGGCCTGATCACATCCCCACCAACCGCTTCCTGGAGGCCCATTTGGGGCCGTTTTCCAGCAGGGGCAGGCGGGAGGGCCCCAGGCGAAGCTGCTCTGCTCGCCCCCCTGACCTGCAGCCCGCAGAGACCCCACCTGCAGTGGCAGGCGGTCTGCTCGATGCGCTGGTGCGCCCCCCCCCCCCGCAAGCGGGTCACCTTGGCTTAAGGCCGGCCCTGTTCCCAGCCTCTCCCTTCAGGCTTGTTCCAGATTCTCCGGCCTGACGGAATTCCGTCTTGTGCTCTTGGGAAACTGCATCTCTCCCCCCCCCCCCCGAATTCCCCTCTGTGGCTTGACTTGCTTTTGCTCAGCCTCCTCTTTGCAGCAGCGCTGATACATCCTCTCGCCACGGCCGATGCCCACCCCCAGCTCGGAGGTCCATTTGCAAAGCCCTTGGGGGTGACTGCGCTGCCCAGCCGTGGGCTCAGCACCCCTCCAGCGGGGCCTGCTGCTCAGGTCAACCGGCCGCGGCCGCCCCGGGGGCAGTGCAGCACAGCCAGTGGCGCCAGCCCCGAGACGACCTGCAGAGCAGAGCAGGAGCGCCTGGCCGGGAGTCCTGAGGGCAGCTCCCCCTTCCTGAGCGTGCAGCTCTGCTCCCTGCAGGCCGGCCTCTAGCGGGGGGGGGGCCTGCGCTGAAGACGGCCTCAGCGGTGCTCAGGCCGCCAATTCCTCACACGCAGTCCGAAGACGCCCAGTCAGTGGTGTCATCCAAATGATTTAAGAACAGGTACTCACTTTTGATTGGCACGTGTCGGGACCCGCCCACCGGAAGTGACGTCATAAGCCGGAAGTGAGGTCGTGGCAGGAAGGGACATGACAAAAGCCCTTTTTGAGGCCTCAGATGATTTTAAACTGACCCAACAGTTGCAACAGTATTCCACAGCACCCCCAGAACATGTGAAGGAGGCCTGGCATCATGTTAAAACCCCAGAGCAGCTCATTTTTCAGTGGCAAGGAAAGGAAAGGCTCCGCTCGCTGCCTGCCTGCCTGGCTCTGAGAACATGCAGGCAACTCAAACGTGCAGGAAATTCAAACGTTGCAGAGGGCGGAGTCGACAAGTGGGCGGGCGAATGGGCGGGGCCAGCCGTAATCCTAGAAACCGGTACTCGCGTACCCCCGCGTACCCCCTGCATGACATCACTGGACTTGCCCCTGCTCCAGGGCCTGGTCTGCAGCCGCCACCACCCGCCCGGGACCTGCCGACCGCCTTGGCACTGGCTGCCAGCCGCAGAGTGGCCAGCCGGCTGCAGGGCCAGGCGTCTGCACGAGACACAGGCAGCCTCACAGCCCCCCACAGCCGCTCCCGGTCCAGACGGGGCCACTGAACAAGGCGCTGACTCGAGACTGGCCTGAACGACGCTGACCTCCGCAGGGCAGGCGTCAGTCCAGCGGGATCCTGAACAAGCGGATTTTCTGATCCCCACAATGCTGGAGGCGGGTCGTTGTCCTCAGAAGCTGCTCAAATCCTTCTGACTTAGTTTTGTGACAGCAGCACAGCTTCACAGAACAGGCCGTCAATTCCTCACACGCACACCCCTGTGGCGAGTCAGGAGCGGGGCTGCGGGTGTCCCTGCTGCTCCCCCCTACAGAGCCCGGCCTGGACGAGGAGCCCGTGAGGAGCCCACCCTGGTCTGCAGCCAGTCCTGCCTCCCTCCCCCCGCAGCTCCGCAGCCACACGAGTGGGGCGGGCCCTGCACTCTGCGGGGGTGATCATGGTCCCAGAGGCCTCCCTGAGAGTAAGGGGACCCTTGTGCCCCTTGTCCCCCGGAGCAGCCTCTGCTGCCCAGCGGTCCCCTCAGACCTGCTTCAGCTGCTTTGGGACTTAAATCCCTTCCTCCCCCCAGAGGCCTCCCGTTCTGCAGGGGGTCTCCCGGGTTGGACCTGCAGCTGCTCTTCGGCTGGCACAAGTCCGAGGGGAAAAGGGGGAGCCAGGAGGCTGCTGACAGGGTGGGCGGGTTCCGGTGCACACCATCGCGGCTGGACCCCCCCTTCCTCTGCCTCCCCCTCCCCGCCCAGTTTTGGACCCCGGCAACTTGCCCTGTCTTTTGGACTGTGTGTGTGTTTGTTTTTTTTAATAATGGGAATTGACATGTAATGCATCTGGAAGCAAGGAAGCTGGAAACCCGGTGCTGGGCCTCTCTGGGCCTCTCTTCTCTCAGAACAAACGTGTGGGCTCTGGCAAACAAGATCGCCGCCTCAATCCCGTTCCGGGGGCGGAGCAGCCGCGCCTGAACTCCGACCCCCTCCGCCTGCCGCCGAGAAGAGCCGGCTTTATTAGCAGCGTCTGAAAAGTTCCGTAATGACCTGAGCAGGCTTGTGAAGAAGCAGCCACAGCAAGGAGAAAACTTGCCTGGCCTGGAAAAGTTGCAGAAGGAGGAAGACAAAAGAGAAAGTGAACATCGTGCCAAATGATCCCCAACGCATCAGGGGACTTGTAGGCATCAAATGCACACGGACAGCCGTTTTCCCAATGGAGACACGTTTGAATTACTTGTACCAAGTCCCCAGAACACCGGCACCTCGTTCATATCCAGCCACCCCCCTGTCAGTTTCTACTGCAGAATGTTGAGTGCAGTGCAGAATGTAGGGCAGTGGCATTCGGAGGCCTGTGGAAGTGGAACTCAACGTATCGGGACACTGGGGCAGGGAGTTCCACAGATGCTTCCAGGGGCCGAGGCTCCGAGACTGCGTATCCAGAAGGCACCCGCACGTGTGCTGTCCAATGTGTGGCATGGACAGGAGTCCTCATTGTCCCGGGGACGGGGACTCCACAGCCCCTCCCAACTCCGGGCTGGATATGGGGCGGGTCTGTTGGGGTTAGGAGGGCACTCCTGGTGGGTCGGTTTAGTGTATAAACTGCACGTTACACTATGGCTCTCATCAGTGTTGCAAGGCTGAACTTTTCATTCTGAACAGGATGATCCAGCCGTGACACGAGGGGAGCATTAACCCTTTGTGCACACCATGATCCTGGCCTGGCCCGGGTGGGGTGGGGTGTAGGTCAACTGCTATTTGACAAGGAGATCACCCCTCCCATTGACCCCACAAGCTGCAGGGGACCCCACGAAGACAGCGAACAGAACAGGGACTGAGAGTCTGGTCCCCACCCTGGTGATCCCAATCCAGATCACCTCCACAGCTCCCATGTTTGAAAACAGTTCCAAAACAGTTCAGGAGCCTTTAATAGGCATAAAACAAGATACAAAGTACAGCAAACATAGTCCGACATTAATACAGCGATAATACAGTATTCGAACCCTCAGTCCTAAAAAAAAAACCACTTCTAAAATGGACCCTAAGTCTTGTTGATTTGGCTTAATACCAGTGATGCATAATTAGCCTTACAGGGGGATACCGAATGCAAGCCAGCATGGGGATGTTTGAAAACCAATAAAGAGGTTTCAATGTTGCATCTCGCTTTTGGTCCTTTAGCGTGTTAGCTGCAGGCTAGAAAGTAGCCTGGATCATGAATTCCCCGGAAAGCTCTACACGGGAACCAAAGGGGTGAAATAATACCAGGCACAAGTGATTTATGTTTCTGTGAGTGACAGCCCCGGGCTTCTTATGATGTGCAGTTCCCTCCTAAATGCTACGCATCGTCTTCATTTATAGCTCAGGATTTAAGACCCACTGATTTTCGTTGCAATCTTTTTCTGGCTTCTAATACGTTTAAATTTTTTTACCCAATGAACTGGGGGCCCAACCCTCCCCAGCCCCCCCCCATATCCCTTTGCGAGTGCACCACAGAGGCAGGTTTCTTCCTGCACCTGTCAGGAATTGTCCCACCGACAGAGAGAGCTGCGCATGCAGGTCAGCTGACAGCTCTCGGTCCAGCAGGTTGCGCCCCAGGTGTGGCGGGCCTGTGACTCGGTTGTTGCTGAAATAACACTGGAATGGATGGAGCAGGATTCTTGGCCTGCTCTGTGTACCTGCAGAATAAGCTGAGCACCACGCTGGCTGGGTCTGATCCAGTGATGTCATGTAGGGGGAATGCAGGGGAACTCAGTTCCACTTGTTAAAATTAGGGCTGACTCCGCCCACTGCACTCCGCGGTGCTTCCCCCCTCCTCCCCCCTCCCGATTCCTCTGCAAAGAGCTTTTCTTCTTGGTTGGCCGGCACTCAGAGGGTTAAAGGGAGCGACTCTGGATTCCTAGAGGGGCGAAGGGGGAAGGGCTGCAGTGGGGAAGTCCCATCCTGCACAGCCCCCTTCCTCGCTCCCTCCAGCCACACACGTGGAGTCAGCAGCTGCTCTGGTGAGTCTGCAGCCCACTGGGGAGAAGGGGCGTCCTGGGGGTGCGGTGGCGAATTGAGGGGGGCCCCGGAGGGGACGGAGGGGAGCCGGGACTTTTTGAAGCAGCCCTCCTGACGTGCCAGGTGTAAGCGGGCTTAGGTGTGGGGAAGCGCCCAAGGGTGACGTCTGGAGTGGTGCCGCCCCTCAGCCCCTTCCACAGGTTCCTGCCTCATTCTGCTCAGCCAGTCTCGGCTTGCCCCCGTGCCAATTTTCAACTTCCCTGGCAATTCTGAATAACTCCACCTCGCCTAGCCACGAAGACCAAGGAAAGGCTTTCGCCGCTGTCTATCCAGTCCAGAGCGTTTCGCTGGCGCTCTGGGTGTGGGCTTCTTTGGGAGACTGTCCCCATCGCTATTGGAGCTGCAATTGGGGTGGGGGGAATTCTTCACTTTCTGTTCTGTAGGCACCAGGCACTGTACAGAACCGGCTGGCTCCGCCCAATCGTCACTGACATCGTCGCTGGCTAGGAACCAGCTGCTAGTAGACCTGGGCTCCGCCAGCCTCCGGCTTATGATGTCACTTCCGGTGGGTGGGTCCCAACAGGTTCCAATCAAAAGTGAGTTCCTGTTCTTAAATCATTTAGATGCCACCACTGGTCTGATCCATCCCTTGCCGAGGAGCCAAGCAGCAGCACAGTCCAAATGGTCGTCGTTTTCCTGTCATGGTTTTGTCCGTCAAAAGAAGGCCTGCTCTGTTAGTCCCGAGCACCTGTTTCCGGCTGACTCTGCTCAGTGCATGCTAGGAAATTGTCAACCCCTCCAGAATGAGCATTTTATTTTTCCATAATATCCTGGGCTTTCTTTTTTTTTCAACCTCTGCTTAAAAGGAAAACAAATAAAATGGATTTGCACAATTTAAAATCCGACTGCATCAGCTCACATTATTCCTCGCAAATGCGAGACGGGCCATTTGGTGGATGCTTCACACCCACAAACAAGAATAAACAAACCGCTTACCTCCATTTGCCCAAAACCTTTTATGTGTGTGTGGGGGGAGGGACCCTTAACTATATAATTAATTGACATGCCCGAGTGACCCACAAGGCTCGCGCGGGGACCCCCCTCCCGTGGCAAAGAGCCCGGCAAGCAAGCAGCCTCCCTGCTCCGCTCCGCTCCGCTCGCTGTGTACTGACGGAGCAGGAGGGGCTGGAGCCAGGCGGCGCCCCTGCGAGCGAAGCAGCGCGGAGCAGAGGCGCCGGCCGTCCTTCTCGCCATAAGTCCAAGGAAGGGACGGGACGGGACGGGACGGGACAGGGTGGGCGCCCACCGTCTTTCCCTGCCAGACGGAGGCCACGTTGGCTCCGGGTGGCTCCAAAGAGGAGGGGGAGCGGCTGCTCGCAAAACTTGGTGCTGTGGTCCCCCTCTAGGGACGCCTCTGGTGTCTGGGTCGCAAAAGAAACTGGAACGTTTGCCAGTGATCCAAACACAGAATTAGACAGTATTAGGCAGTGAAAAATATCTACTTCGTTGCCTCAGGCAAGTGGTTACACACACACACACACACACACACACACACACACACACACACACACA